>JAWPGT010000119.1:0-51920 GCA_034638255.1 Coprinus comatus
CTGATTCCCCTACCGACATTCGCCCACGTAATGCCGATGCCTGGGAACCCAACTCCGATGGATATTGACGCGTCCAAACTTCGTAACCTGACTCCTTCCACCTGCTACCGATGTAAGCAGCCTGGACACATCAAGGCAGAGTGCCCCCGACGCTTTGATGTCCGGCTCATGACCCTGGAGGAGAAGGATGAGTTGCTGATGAACCTGTTGGCAGAGAAAGATGTTGCCAACGTCAGAAGGCAGTCGGAAGGGTCAGTGGAAACAGATACGCAGGATTTTCGGTAATTCAATCAGTGGAGGCCACGCCCCGATTGTCTAGTGTTAATAGGTTTGCTGTACTACCCGTAGAAGAAATAAACGAAACTACTATTTCCCCACCTACACCCAAACCTATAGCCGTGTCCAAACCCCGCCGACCTCACTGGGAACGTTGTTACCTCCCGACCCGGTATGTCATTTCATCCACCGCCCCCGCCAACGCTTTGAAACTGCCGATCAACCTTGAAACCACCGACACCGGAGTCCGATTTTCATCGGAAGCACTCGTGGACTCTGGTGCCACTGGTATCTTCATCGATCGGGACTTCGCTCGTCAACATAAGCTCACCACCCGCCGCCTATCACACCCAATCCCTGTCTTCAATGTTGACGGCACCCCGAACGAAGCTGGAGAAATCGCCGAAGTCGTCGATATGGTTCTCCGATACAAGAATCATTCCGAACGTGCAGTCTTCGCTGTCACCGGCCTCGGAAAAGAGTCCGTTATACTTGGCTATACTTGGCTCCGCGCACACAACCCCGAAGTCGATTGGGTAACAAAGGAAGTCAAAATGTCGAGGTGTCCGAGGACTTGCGAAGGTTGCCGACAGGAATACAAGGAGGAGAAGAAGTTCCAGGAGAAGGTGCTAAGGGTCTGCACTTCAGGGCCTTTTCCAGTGCTTGTGGAAGAGGTGAATGAAGAAGAGGATGAAGAGTCGGAAGAAGGAGTTAGTTGGTCAGAATTGGAGGAAGGAGATCGGATTTTTGCTGCCATCCCTCGCTCATCGATTCTCTCGGTTTCGGAACAGATTTCAGCCACTGGTACTCTATCGCAACAACTTGCCGAAGCGCATCGGAAGAATACTGCAACTGCCAACCTTGGTTTCAAGGCTCATATTCCCAACTACCTACACGACTTCGAAACTGTTTTCTCTGAGGCTGCCTTCCAAGAACTCCCCGAAAATCGGCCTTGGGATCATGCTGTGGAACTCGTCCCTGGCGAAACTGCCAAAACCACCAAAGTCTACCCGATTTCGCCGAAAGAACAGGCCGCACTTGACGAGTTCCTCCAAGAGAACCTTGCTTCGGGAAGGATTCGCCCCTCAAAGTCGCCGATGGCAGCCCCCGTTTTTTTTCATTAAAAAGAAGGACGGTTCGCTTCGGTTGGTACAAGACTATCGGAACCTCAATGCTATCACAGTGAAAAACAAGTACCCCATCCCACTCAATGAATGGAAGGCTGCTTTCCGAACGAATCGGGGGCTCTTCGAACCTCTGGTGATGTTTTTCAGCATGACTAACAGCCCGGCGACCTTCCAGACAGTGATGAACGACATCTTCCATGACCTTATCATGGAAGGAATTGTTATCGTCTACCTCGATGACATCCTGATCTTTTTGAAAACCCTGGAGGAACATCGGAAGGCGATCCGACGTGTGATGGAGGTACTCAAGGAACACAAGCTGTACCTCTGACCCAAAAAATGCGAGTTCGAGAAGCAGAAGATAGAATACTTGGGGCTGATCATTTTGGAGAACTGTGTAGAGATGGATCCAGTGAAGGTAGCAGGAGTTCGCGACTGGCCGATTCCGAAAAACAAGACGGAAGTTCAGTCTTTCCTTGGGTTTGCCAATTTCTACCGACGTTTTATTCGGGATTTTTCACACATCGGTCGGCCACTCTTCGATCTAACCAAGTCCAGTACACCTTGGAACTGGGGTACTGAACAGCAGGAAGCCTTTGATGCTCTGAAGACAGCCATTACATCGGCACCAATCTTGTCTTCTCCCGACGACACCGCACCTTACCGAGTAGAGGCCGACAGCTCCGACTTTGCAACTGGAGCTGTCTTGTCGCAGCTTGCATCGGAAGACAACAAGTGGCACCCCATCGCATTCTACTCAAAATCGTTGTCGCCAGTCGAACGCAATTATGAGATCCATGACAAAGAGATGTTGGCTATCATCCGATCACTCGAAGAGTGGAGGCACTTCCTGGAGGGCAGTGAACACAAGGTAGAAATCTGGACTGATCACAAGAACCTCGAGTACTTCATGACTGCGAAGAAACTCAACCGCCGACAAGCCCGCTGGTCCCTCTACCTCTCCCGGTTCAACTTCTCACTTCATCACCGACCAGGCCGATCCATGGGCAAACCCGATGCACTCTCCCGACGGGCCGACCACGGAACTGGCAAAGACGATAATGACAACCTCACCCTCCTCCCTCCATCGCTATTCGCTGTTCGAGCCCTTGAAGGTGTTGTTTTGGTCGGAGAAGAGCAGGATGTGTTGCGAGAGATTAGACGTGGTAATCGGGATGGTGAACAAGAGGAGGCAGTGGCGAAGGCAGCGCGGGAGTTGAAGTTGTCAAAGTCAAAATCAGTTAAGAGTTCCGAATGGTCGGAAGATAATGGGTTGCTACTTCATCGAGGTAAAATCTATGTCCCTAACATCCCCGACCTTAGACGTCGCATTGTGGCCCAACACCATGATTCCAAAGTCGGTGGACATGCAGGACGCTGGAAGACCCTCGAACTTGTGGGTCGGAACTACTGGTGGCCTTCTATGTCTCGTTACATCGGTCAGTATGCCTCTACTTGTGACTTGTGCTTACGGACAAAGCCCCACCGACACCGACCAATCGGTGAACTTCACCCACTTCCCATCCCCGATGCCCGCTGGGACACTATCAGCATTGACTTCGTCGTCGAACTCCCAGAGTCCAACGGTTATGACGCGGTGTTCACAGTCGTCGATTCAGTATCGAAACGAGTTCATTTCCTGCCGACCCACACGACTTGCACTGCTGAAGGTGTCGCCCGACTCTTCCTCCACAACATCTGGAAGCTCCACGGCCTACCTCAACGTGTTGTCTCCGACTGAGGTCCACAGTTTGTGTTGGAATTCACCCGCGAGTTGTACCGACTCTTAGGCATCAAGGTCGCTGCGACTACAGCTTGGCACCCGCAAGCCGATGGTCAAACCGAACGAGTTAACCAAGAACTCGACCAGTACATCCGAGTCTTTGTTAACCAGCGACAGAATGATTGGTATGACCTTCTCCCGCTCGCTGAGTTCCAACACAACAATCACGTTCATGCTGCGACCCACCAATCGCCCTTTGTGTTAGACACCGGCCGCGACCCTCACATGGGCTTCGAACCCCGACAACACCCCTCCCGACTCGAAACGGTCAATGAGTTCAAAACCCGGATGGAGTCGGCACTAGAAGAAGCAAAATCGGCACTGGTGAAGGCAAAGGACGATATGGCGAAGTACTATGATCGACGTCGGACCCCTGCCCCCGAGCTCAAGACGGGTGACATGGTTTACCTTGACGCATCGGACATCGCAACGAGTCGGCCCTCAAAGAAGTTTGAGCACACACGGTTAGGTCCTTTCGCCGTCGACCGCAAGGTTGGGCCTGGGGCATATCGGCTCAAGCTTCCCCGAAGGTTGTCTCGCCTGCACCCGGTGTTCAATGTGGTTAAACTCACTCCAGCTCCCGAAGACCCAATCCCCGGTCGGAAGCCGACAAAAATACCGATGCCAATACTGGTGGACAACGAAGAGGAATGGGAAGTAGAAGAAATATTGGACAGTAAAGTGCAACGAGGTAAACTCAGATTTCTGATCAAGTGGCAAGACTTCAGCATGGAAGAGAACTCTTGGGAACTCGCAGCCGACGTCCACGCCCCCGAAAAGATCGCCGAGTTCTATCACAAGAACCCCACTGCACCTCGACTTATCCGTTCCACGGCCTTCGACTCCATTCCTTTCCGACCTCGCACTCAGTTCACAGGTACATCGGGACGCTGCACCCTAGAAGGGGGGGTAGATGTAAGGGGACCTTCCTCACCGACCCTTACACCGACACACCGACTACCGACCGATCCTCCGATGTTCCAACTTCCATCAGAACACCTCCCAACTTCGCACTTTCACGACTTGCCCCCTCACGTGACTCGTCCCCCATTGTTCCCATTGTCCATGTTACAACATCCCTCTGGACAATAGCTGGCATCTCTGTTTGTATAGTAGTATATATTGTGTGTAGCCTGTGCGAGTGAATCCCCAACTCTTTCTCTTTGGATTCCTTGCTAGGTATGTTGTATCTGCTCTGTAATATGTTTCCGATCAAATATAACTTTGGATTCCTCGCTAGTTGTCGGGCCGTTCGTCGCCAACGCGAGTCGCCCTCACAGACATGGTCTTAATTTTCCATCTTTCTTTGCAACAAAGAAGAATGGTGAGGCCATTGGTGATTCAGAAGGGCGAATATATCCTTTTTCGAGGTTCTCATCAAGGAATTTATTGAGTTCTTCTTCTTCAATAGGGGAAAGTCGATAGGGTTTCATTGAAATGGGTTTGAATGTGTTTTTCATTTCAATTTTGTGATCCCAAGGTCTTTTAGAGGGGAATCGTTCGGAGGCTTTCTTGTCGAAGATTTTGAGGTAGGGATGGAATTCGGGTGGAACTACTCGATAGGGATTGTCGTCTTTCTTTTCTCCATGTTGTTGAGCAATAGTGTGGGAATGAGAGGTCTTGACATTGATTTCCACTGAATTTTCTTCGTCTAAGAGTACTCGATTAATCTGTACTTGATTTTCGGAGATAGTTTGGATAAGATTTTCATAGCGGGTTTTATTCTTGTCTTCTTCTCTCCAATAAAGAGTTTTCTCTTTCCAATTAATGTCTGGGTTGTGTTCTTGCAACCATGGGAATCCTAAGATGATTCGTGGTTTTCCAAGGCCTATTACTTTGGCTTGTACTCGAGTAAGTCGTCCATTAATCTTGCTTATTATTGGGCAATAGTAGTTGCAAATTCCATTTTTTGTTCCATCAGCATTGTAGGCTGTAATTGGCTTATCCAATTTCTTGATAGGCCAATCGTATTTTTGTACGAGTGCTGGGTCGATGAAGTTTCCTCCTGCTCCTGAATCTATCAGGGCAAGGATATCCACGCTTTTAGTATTTCTCTGAGCTGCGCTTGTTGAATGTGTGGGAACATAAATAGATTGAGATCCAATTCCATGTAACTGTACAGCATCTATCGGTAAGGCCGGTGTAGATGTTGGAATGGAAGTCGAATGTTGACAAACAGGGGTAGCAGCAGTCTGAGAATACAAATCCTGAGATCTAGACGTGGTGGCTAGTCTCTTTAAGCAAAATCCTTTATTTCTTCGGCATAGGATGATCCTTCATCCTGTTGAGAAAAGTGGTCATAGACTTCTGCAACTTCTTCTTCACTTGCATTAGTGACGAGATTATTAATTTGTCGCATTAAGTTTGATTGATATTTTCCTTTTCGGAAATTGTTGTTTCCACGATTATTGTATTTGGGGCGAGGGAAGTTTCGGGGTCGGTTTGATGCATCTTTTCGTTTAGCTGGGCATTCTCGTGCGAAATGTCCAGTCTTCTTGCAAAAGAAGCACTTGCCATCACGGAAGTCCTTCTTCTGTTCGTCAGTGAAGACGCGATCAATAATTGCGGCCATCATTTCTTTCGGGTCATTTGGTTCCTGGGGTTCTTCTTCTTCAGCTTCTTCGTCATATGAGTTGACGTAATTGATTTCCTCGCTCTCATCTTCATCGATGTGGATGTTATAGATCGCTTTCTGGATATAGTCGATATCCATGGCATTTGGGTCCTTTGGGTAAGAGGGTGGCGGAATGTAACGCGGGACAGGGTTCGATTGACGAAAGTTTTGAATTTTGCGATGCTGAGGGCGCGGATAAAATGGAGCTTTCGGTTGAATGGGGTGTTTCTCACTATACTTTCGTTGAGCTCGAAGTATGTGGTCGGCACCACGGGCTGCATTTTCCCATGCTGTAAGCGTGTTGGCGGGTCCTGAGAGAATCGCAATGTTGCCAAGGGCTGGGTTGATGCCTTCTCGGAAGTGATAAATCGTCTGTGTGTCTGCCGTGACACCTGCTTCTGTGGTGAGGGCTCTGAATTCTGAGATGTACTCGTCCACTGTGCGAGTTCCTTGTTTGAGATGCGCCAATCTCTCCATGGCATCATACGTGCGGTTGGCTGGTCGGAAACTTGTTTCGACAGCAGTGACAAAGGCTGGCCATGTGCCAAAGTTGTAGACATTATTGGTGGCATCCCACTTTGATTGTAGGAATGTGGCTTTCCAGGTGGCTGCCGGTCCAACCAATAAGGCGAGCGTGAAGATGATTTTTGTTTCATCGTTGTGGAATCTGTCTTGATCTGCGAGGTAGAATAGATCGAGGGATTCTTTCCATCTTTCATATGTGGAATGACTGCCTGTGAAGTACTCGGGATTCAGGAGTTTGAGGGGACGGTGTGCTGGTGGATTTCCTGCCATTGCTGGATTTGGGCCTGGTGGGGCTGGTGGTGGGGGCGGGGGTGGTGGTGGTATTGTGGTTGCCTGGTGGTGGGTTGAGTTCGGAGGCGAGGTGCTGTCAGGCGTATGTGTTGTTCTGCAACTAGATGAAGATAGATTCGGGTCACTTCGTCTGGTGGATAACCTTCTTGAAGTAGTTGCTGAACCAGTGATAAGTTGGCTGAGCATGTCCGGTGGTGGTGCGATGTCAGAAGGGTGGTACGGATTAGTTGGTTGTTGTACTGAGAAAGGTCGTTTGAATAAGCTTCTCCTTGGTGGTGGTGGTGGTGGGTTGGGTGTTGGGGCGGTTGGGGAAAGTACTTCTGGAATGTACTCTGAGGAAGTGGTAGCTTGTATCGGGGCTGGAATATGTGCTGGAAATGGATCGTCCCTACAGGTGGGGAGTTGTGGAAGTTTCTGATATGGTTTAGGGACTTTAGGGGTTCTAGGGGAAGCGGGCTCTCCGCTAGGCGTTCTTCTGAGAGAAATCTTGCCGGGGGTCTACTTGAAGTGGTAGACCAGGAACTACTGGAGTCGAGGGTTACAAGGGAGGGATTCCTACTGGAATGTATCGTGTCAAATCGCCAAGAGGCTACACGAGTGGGTTCGGGGTAACTTGTGTTAAATCGCCAACGGGCTGCACAAGTGGATTCTTTGGGTAAGTCAAGAGACAGCGACAGGGCTTGAATACTTGACGAGGGTGTCTTCGGATAGCGATGGAGCGTAACGTCAGAGCGGTTGAACTAGAGGACAGCGATAGAGCGTGACAACTAGGACAGGGACTGGTGTAATAGCAATAAAGCGTAGAACCCAGAGGAAGGTGAACAGGGGTAGGAAAAGCTTCAAGTTATTGTTATGATCCTAGATCTCTTGGGCACTAAGCCGCTTGAGACAGGCATTCAATCTCTACAAGTTAAACTACTGTCTGGTGTTCAGGCAGAGGTCGTAGAACAAGTAGATTAGAAGTTAACCAACTTGAAGCTTGAGACTTCAAGGGCTAATACAAACGACTATTTATACTATTTACGAGTAGTCCAGGAATAAGTGAAACGAGAGATGAAACATGTAAGTACGCCCTTCTCCTACTGAGACTTGTATCAAGTATAAAACATGTAACAACTATGAAACTCGTAAGAGGCAAAGGGATAAAACGAAAGTAAAAGTAGAAAAGAGAAAATAAGTATGTTAAAGATAACTATATACTAATTATAGCTTTGGCTGAGTAATTAGTGTGTATTAAAGATAGTTCAGTTAGAAATAGATTCAACGGGTATTTCTGGAACTTGATCAAAATAGTCTGGTGATGAACTGACGATCATAACAAAGGGATGCCGAAAGGCTTGTGGGATGGAGTGTCGACGAATACATGGCCAGTCTACATATTATCCTATGTTGCAAAAACCTGACAACTATGATGTTGAGGAATGTAATCATGATAGTATCAACCTTCGAGGACCCAATGCACCAAAGTTTTCTCAAGAACAGTTTAATGCTAGTTTAAAGCATGTTTTACGTTCTCAGACTCTACAAAACTACCGGGATGCTCGCCGTCAAACTGGAATTGCAAAACAAAGTATATTCAGTGGATTATATTCTCCTTTTCCAATACCAACTTCATTCCCACTCGACTCCATGCATCTTTTTTCATTGAATATTCCAGACCTCTTATTATCTCTCTGGCAAGCAAAAATTGTCCATAAGGACGATAATATTGCTACCTGGAACTGGGCTGTCCTCGCTGATCCACAAGTATTCAAAGCACATGGTGAACTTGTAGCATCATACCGACAATACCTTCCTTCGGAATATGATCGTCCTCCATGCGATATTGCTAAGAAAGGAAACAGTGGTTATAAAGCTGTAGAGTGGCTTGTATATACATACAGTTATCTCCCTTTTCTTCTTGATGGCATCTTACCCTATCCTTATCTCCAAAATTTCTGGAAGCTCGCTCGTGCTATCTATCTCTTGGCACAAAAATCAATTTTAACCAGCGAAGTTGAAGAAGCAAAAAATCTTGTTATTGATTTCCTACATGAATATGAAACTTTGTATGTCCAACAAAAGGAATACTGTATTCCAATGGTACGGGAGTGCTTGCATGCTCTTCTTCATTGTGCTGAAGATGCCGAAAATATTGGTCCACTTTGTTCATACTCACAATGGACAATGGAGCGGTTGATTGGTGATTTGGGAAACGAAATATGCCAGCACTCAAATACATATGCTAATCTAGCTGAACGAAGTATTGCAAGAACGACTGTTATTGCTCTCATTGCTCGTTATCCTGACCTTCAGAAGGCTGAAATGACAAAACGACATGTAAAGAAGATTCAAATTTCTAAAGGATATACACTTCTACGGCCCTTTAGTAGTGTACCATTTGTTCTATCACCAGGAGAAGCTGCTACATACTCTGCCTACTTTTTGGAGGGGATACCAGATAGTGGTTTACATCGATGGGGAAAGCTTCTACTTCCTAATGAACAACAGGCAAGGTTGTGATGGGCTGAAGAAAAAAACAAAAGAATTAAACGATGTAGTCGTATTGTAAAGGTGAGCATAAAATTGCGATTTAATAATATATTTATTGATTTTCTATTAGATTTATTTCAATAACACTACCTATGTTGCCGAAATTCTTTGGTTTTTCCGCAAAGACTTAAAAACATATGCTATGGTATCTTTGTTTACTGCCCCAAGTCTGGATAAACTACAAGAATCATATAATCTACTCTGGTTATGTGCTCACCCTCCCCAACCACATTATGCAATATTCCTTGCTACTGATATTATATCAGTAGTTGCCGCTATTCCTCATCCAACCCACAACAACTGGTATCATATTATTGATAAAATTGGACTTGACTTACCAGCTGTGACGATTGCAAAAAGAAACTCTCAACTCTCAACAAGTGATGGAAGGGCTTTATAATAGGGATGAGGAAGATAACAGTAACGAAAAAGATGATGATGATGATGATGAGGAGGATAGTGATGATGATGAAGATGGGAAGGAAAGTGATGAAGAAGAAGTGGTACAGAGAGTACAAGCACAGAGGGCTATGGATGAAGTATATGGAGTATAGAGTAAGTGCTATTTTTAGTTTTTACTTCATTTCGTTGACAGGTATTGACAGGCATATACCTTCCTTTCTCTTACTCTTCTACCACTACCATCCATACTGCCCAATCTCTACAACAACAAAACCAGCATATTTATATGCCACGTGTAACGGCGCCCTACTGATAATCACATTATATTGTTGTTTATTTGCACCGTATTGTAAGCGCAGGATCGTAGAGGACGACGAGACGAGCACGATGACGAAGGAATGGAGGGAAACCAATAAGAAATGACTGAGATAAAACACAAACACTGCAGACACTTGTATTAGACTAGAGAGATACAATAACTTCTTAACTACTCACCTGCAGACACTTGTATTAGACTAGAGAGTCTTCATGTGTCTGCAGGACGCTTCAGTAACGTGTGACGTGACATTGTGATGTCACAGAAAGCGGAAACAATCTACAAGTCCAGAACTCTAAAGAGAATATCCAACCACAACTCTTCTAACCTCAACCAACAATAAGTACTGACCTTGGGGACTGTCTAGAGCATTCCTGACACGTATAAATAACAATATACACGAGCACATATATACCAGTAGCTAGTTATGTAGTAGGCATCTTTTACACTTCTTCCATCGTAATACACGATACGTGCAGATTTACTCTGTTGTGCGAATTAGTGTAAGAACACCTTGTAAACCACCATACGGTTACACTTTTTTAAATCCATGTATGAAAAACTCACAACCAAACGATACCACACCCACAAACAACAACCACACAACTAAATAAAAACGTCAAACATGAATAACTCAACAAATACGAGCTACACTGGACAATTTAACTTACGAAACGCGAGCTGGTCAGACCAACGACGTGGAACAGACAATGTAGGAAACACAGACATAGGAACAATCCCAGCAATATGGGCACAATTTAACATAAGTGAACACGCCCAAAGAGAATATATAATAGATCAAGCCCGAGAAATGATCAGACGATCGTTTCAAACCAGAGGACTCACAGGGGAACCACATCACTATGGATCCTACAATGCGGAACTAATTGAAGCAGCACGACAGATCGCGTCGATTGTACACCAGCAAACAATACAATACACTAGAACACCAATACAATCTGACCCATCAACGTCAATTGACAGAATTATTAACAGAATAGACGAAAACAGAATAATACCAGAAACAATACCACCAATAGCACACGACCAACAATCCATGAGAGCACACACTATCGACATGGCTAATGAGCAACTACATCAACCACACCACAAAAATGAAAGTACACCAGAATACCAAACTCGAGTCGAGGCCCAAATACAACAAGACAGGATAACTAGAGAAAAAGAAAAACGAAGAGCTGTATCAATGCCATTACCCCACCCAAAACCAATAATCGCAAAAACCGAGAATGACAGCAGCAATCGGATACTACCCAGCGACAGTGGAACGTCACATGGCAATTTATACGCCAGTTACGGTGACCACATGTCCCTTACAGATAGATACTCGACAACACAACAATCACCCCCAAAGACAACTAGGCCAGCATCAGTATGATTCGGCACGTCAAATGAGGAAACTGGGACACATGACCTACCACCACACCAACAAAGTAGGATTGACCCAATAAATAACAATTATAACGCAGACACGCACACAGGGGTAGGAACACAACCATACCAACCAAATGATCCATGGGCAGGAAACCCATACCACCAACCCATATATCCACCCCCACAACACTACAATGCATACGCGATAAACAACCCATACTCGCACACAAATAATTATACCATACCATATGCATATCAACAACCCACATATACAACAGCAGGAATAAATACTGGGATGACCATGGGATACCACCACCCCCACATAGGCATGAACCCAACACAACACTATGGATATGGAACGCAAAATCAACCATACACAACCAACCACAACAACGCAACCAGTATGGAACCAACATTAACCAGGGCTCCGGACATAACAGAATCAGCCAGGATACACCAACAATGGATACACCAACAATTAAAAATGACCATTAATATGCACCTAGCTGACATACCAGATACATCTGACAAGTCGAAAGCAAACCCAGACCTGACGATACAATATTCAGGATCACGGCAGCACATCGAATTCAAAAGATTCCTAACAGATCTATGCATAAACTATAACATACAAGGACTTGGGGGACCAGGAATGGCAAAAGACCGAAAAAGATTATATAATTTACTACCACATCTCAAAGGTGAAGCAAGAACAATATGCTTAACAAAAATTGAGAAAGTAGACGAATTGGGGGAACACTGGACATTTGAGGATGCGATATGCACACTCTATGACTGCTTCATACAACCCACCGCATCATATGACGCATGAGAAAGACTAAGCACTACACGGTACAGCCAGAAGAAAGGAGTAGGGATGTTACGGTTTCATATTTATCACGACTAATCATTAGAACTAATGATGGACGATAGTGTACTTTCTCTTACTCGTTTCACATAGCCTTGGACTACTGTTTCGTATAGCCTCGGACTAGTACTTTCTACGGACTTCCACTTGTTGTTTCACTCACTGTTTCAGCTGTAGATAGTTTCACTCTCCTGTCTCACATGTATCAAGCATAGCCTACAACCTGTACTCGTAGTTGTATAAATACATGGACAGTGACAGAGATTAAGCCTCAGCTTAATACTCTCGTTGCCTCTCTTGTTCTCTCTGCTATCTCGCTCTCTGTCCTCTGCCTGATAACCCCAGAACTCGGAGTCAGCTCTAACTCTTGCACGAACGACTTATTAGTAAGGAACACCTGTGATCTACAGTCTGAGTACTGTGGAGGTCGTCCCCTGAAAGTAGTCTCAGTAAGAGTAGACGTTCTCCTCCTACGAGCACCTCAAAGAGGTCCATCGTAGCATCGTCTATACCGAAACGGAGGTACAGGCAAGATCATAATATTGTATTAAGCTACAACTCGACGAATCCCTAACCCGGATATCTGTCATCGTCTTCCTCCGCGAACCTCTAACCCAGGTCTCTGCACTCGTCACCCTCCCCAACCCAACTCCGTGCGAACTCCTAATCAGAGTCTCTGCAACCCTTTGCTTTTTATTCCTTTGACAACCGCCTAACCCGCAACCGTCATTATTTGGAAAACTAGCACAAACCCTCATGCATAGGATCAAGATCCGGGCTGATAACATACCTTGCCGTCGAGCAGGACTACCTTAAGCAAGTAGTGGCTGATAACATACCTCGCCGTCGAGCAGGTCTACCTTAAGCAAGTAGTGGCTGAGAACATACCCTCTTAAAAGAAGAAGGGCTGCCTTTAGCAAGCAGCACCCCAAGTTTCCACAATTGCCTCCCACCGAATTTCCTCTTCCATTCCCTCGTCTTCCAGACAACCACTCATATCCAGAGACGCAAACGAACAAGAACTAGTTGATCTCTTTGACTCCGCCGTACGAATCCCAGAGGTCAGTACAACCTTTGGAACTCCTTCAATCAGGAGGTACCTTCCACCCGGAATCAAACTTTCAAACGACCAACAAAGTTGTCTTGTTGATACCTGGAAACGATTTCAAGAACTCAACGAAGCAGGAAGTTCCCAAATCGCTGCCGACATCCACTACGTCTTCCGATTCCTACTACCTTATAAATCCACCTCACTTCTTATCCGAGTCAACACCTACGACCTATACTTGGTAGTTGACGGACTCTATCAACCCACTGTTGAAAACCCCAACCTTACAACTGATATCGAAGTCGACAAAACCAAAACTCTATTCTACAGCAACGAACTTGCAAACCTTAGAAACGCAGTCCGCGACAAGATCATTGCTCTAGATCTATTCCCTACATCATCACCTATCCGAACTCATCCTCCCAATCCCAATCCCTCATCACCTGACGACGCTTCTATCCACTCAAATTCACAAACCCACTCTCATGCTCAATCACCTACACCCAGAAACCCAGCTCGTCCTCCTTCCAGAATGACCGACCAACCCAACGAAGAAAATTACAATGGAAAGTTCGATATCCCAATCGAAAAGTTTGATGGAAAACCCATCCATTATGAGAATTGGAAAGATAGCATCATCCTCGCTCTACAATTGAAACCCAAATACTTTCGAAACGGTGCTATTCAAACAGAACAAGCCATACCAGTTGTTCTCCAATTATTAACTCATGGGAGTTGTGGTCATTTCCGAAGGCAATACCTGAGTTCTCATAGAGGTGAAGAAGCTGGAACATACAGATATGGAACATGGCGTGATTTCATCACAAGTCTTGACCGAGCTTTTCAACCCCATGCTGAAGCTGCCGACGCTCGCAACAAGCTCAAGACTTATCGCATGCTTCCTTGGCAAAATATGGAAGATCATGTTAATAATGTCAAACAACTTCTTGACTTAGCCGGAATTGACAATGACGCCTACAAAGTCGATTCATTCCGTTCTACCCTCCCTCCTAAAATCCGAGAAGCCATTGCTCTTCGCTACCCTCAACCAACTACATTCGATGAATGGACTACCATTGCCACCCAACTTGATCAAGCTATCCGTCAGATCAACCACAAACCTCGTCCTCCAAAAAGCTATCAGAGACATAACTTCAACATCTCCAAACTACCCCAAGGAGAACCAATGGAGATTGATGCTGCTGGACGATATGATGACGATGAATATGAAGAAGTCGGAATCCCAGATTTCGATTCTTCTGATTCAGAAGAATCTGACGAAGAAAACGAAGCTGAATTAATTCTTGGAATGGTCCTTACGGAACGACAAAAGGAACGTCGTAGCCGAGGAGTCTGCTTCTCCTGTGGAAATGCTGGACATTTCTTCCGAGAATGCCCCAAACGTCAATCCTCATCCTCCAAACCCCGCAACAAGAAATCATCCTCATCAAACAGACCTTTCAAAAAGAAGAAGAAGAACAATGGAATTGACAAATTCCGAAGCTTCATGAAAGTGGCATCAACACTGATTGAAGATGAAGAAGATTTGAATTTTTAGGCTGGGTTTTGCTTAAGGCGACAAGTCAAACCCATCCAGCCTCCGCTATCCTTTCGGTGATTCATGAAGACTCTCAAGACTCAGACAATCTCTCCTTTACAGATGATGAATCGGACATTAGTACTACTCACTCCTCTACCTCAAAGACAATGGACATACCGGACCCTATTTATTCTCCCAGACCAGACAATTCACCTCTAGTGAACATTTCCGTTATTCCTCTTATCCTGTCCCGCAACGAAAAATCTATTTATCTACCCATCTATCTTCAAAATCACCGCTCCCACCAGATCGCCACCCTCAATGCCCTGATTGATTCAGGAGCTCAAGGAAACTTCATTTCCGAGAAAACCGCACGCTCCCTTAACCTCCAACGAATCCCTGTGGAACCCCCAATCGCTGTTACAAATGTTGATGGAACAGAAAACATCAGTGGAACAATCACTGAAAAAGTAGTTGTGGAATGCATCATTGATGGACGAAACATCAAGACAGATGCCTATGTTATTGGAATTGGAAAACACCCTGCCATTCTAGGGTTTTCCTTTTTGGAACAGTACAATCCCGACATTGATTGGACTGCCAAAACATTCCGATGGCGTTCACCATTTTCCAGAACCATCTCCTGCTCCCAACTAGAAGATTCCATTACAATCAATGAAGTCACCTGCTACAGTGAAGACCCAATTGATGTTCCTAAAAACCTCTGCATTGCTGCACAATCGCTCCCCGATACCCTTGACACTGGATTGGCTGGCCGCCTCATACAAATCAATGCCAAAACTTCTGCATCCCAACTTATATCTCAAAAGCATGCAAAAGCCACATCTTCCGATCCAAAGGAAATAGTTCCTAGAACATTATGGAAATATCTTCCTGTCTTTGACAAGAAGGTCTCAGAACGATTTCCTCCATCATGACCTTGTGATCATCGCATTGATCTAAAAGAAACCTTCACTCCAAAGTCTTACAAACCATATCGCCTTGCACCGGCTGAAATGGATGAATTAAAGACCTTTCTTGACGAGAACCTAGCCAAAGGATATATCCGACCATCTAAATCTCCTATGGCATCACCATTCTTTTTCGTCAATAAGAAAGATGGAAAGTCTCTTAGACCATGTCAAGATTATCGCTATCTCAATTCCCACACTGTGAAAAACACCTACCCCATTCCCAATGTCAGCTCAATTATGGACCGCCTCCGTGGAGCTAAATACTTCACCAAAATGGATGTTTGTCTTGGATATAACAACGTTCACATCTTTGATGGAGACCAATGGAAAGGAGCATTCAAAACTCCATTCGGTCTTTTCGAACCTACTGTTATGTTCTTTGGAATGACAAACTCTCCTGCGACATTCCAGGCAATGATGGATCATATCTTCCGAGACCTCATTGATAAACCTGGTTGTACAGCAGTTATTGTCTATATGGATGACATTCTCATTTTCTCTGATAACAAGCAAGATCTTAACAAGATGACTCTTGAAGTTCTAAAGAGAGTCCAAGAAAACGATCTTTATCTCAAGACCGAGAAATGCGAATTCAAGAAAACCTCCATAGAATTCCTAGGAATGACGATAAGCCAGAACAGTATTACCATGTCAGAAGACAAACTTGCTGGAATTGCAGAATGGCCTACACCAACATCACAACGTGAAGTTAGAAAGTTCTTAGGATTTGCAAACTTCTACCGAAAATTCATCAAAAACTACGCCAATATCACCCGTCCCCTAAATGACCTTCTACGCAAATCGGTAGCATTTAAATGGACCCCAGAAGCAGAAGAAGCTTTTAACACTGTTAAGGACATGTTTGCGAACGGATCTATCCTTCTCACTCCCGATCCCCACAAACCATTCCATGTCGAAACAGATGCTTCTGACTTTGCAACGGGCGGTGTTCTATGTCAAACTGATGATAATGGAGTTACTCGTCCTTGTGCATTCCGTTCTAAATCCCTTGGACCTGCGGAACGCAACTATCCCACTCCGGACAAAGAACTCCTTGCGATCAAACAAGCTTTTGATGACTGGCGCCACTACCTACTGGGATCACCGCATATAGTAACTGTGCACAGTGATCACAACAATCTCCGTTTTTGGCAAGATTCGCAGAAGCTGTCACATCGTCAAGCTCGTACATGGGCTGAACTGCAGAAATACAACTTTGTGATAAAACACAAACCAGGGAAAGAAATTCCTGCTGCAGATGCACTCTCTAGACGACCAGATCATAACTTTGACTCTGCCGAAGAAAATGTGGACATTGTGGTTTTACCAAACAAGCTATTCTTAAACGCCACTTCAACTGAACCTGCCTTAATTGCTCAAGAACCCACTCTGAAAGAGAAACAACTGCTTCTAGCACAGCACCATGATCATCATTCTGCAGGACACCCTGGAATAGATGAAACATTTAGACGAATTCAGCTAATAGTAAAATGGCCTGGAATGCGCGATTTCATTACCAACTATGTCAAAGCCTGTCCACAATGCCAACAATTCAAGATTGACCGGAATCCTGCAAAACCTCCATTCCAACCACTTCCTCCATCCGAATCCATGCGTGTTTTTGGCGATATAGCTATGGACTTAATCACCGATCTCCCTCCTTGCGGAAAATTTGATTCTATATTATCCGTGATAGATCGCGGATTATCGAAGGGGATAATACTCTGTCCAACGTCGAAAACCTGCACCTTCGCCGATATTTCGAGACTCCTGATCGACAACGTCTACAAACGGTTTGGTACCCCCAACACTATTGTCTCAGATCGCGATCCTCGTTTTGCCTCTAAAGCTGCCCAAAGGTTCTTCGAGATGCTCCAGATCAACTGGAAACCTTCTACGGCATACCATCCCCAAACAGACGGTGCAACAGAACGAGCTAATCAAGAGATTGAAACATATCTCTCGATCTACTGCAACAATCAACCGAACGACTGGGTCGATGCACTTCCACTTCTCGAATTCAGTTACAACTCCCATCCCCATGCCGCCAACAAACGATCACCACTAGAAATTATGACTGGAACAAATCCACCATCCTTCCCCAATGTCATGGAAGAATCTGGTGCACCATCAGTCGATGATCATGTTCGAAAACTTGATCGTTTCAGACACGAAGCACTGCTAGCCTATCAATCCGCAGCTAAAGTGATAGCTTCTCGTGTCAAACGCCCTCATTATCCAACCTATAATGAAGGGGATGAAGTTTATCTAAATGTGAAGAACCTTCCCATCCAATACCAATCATCAAAGATCAAGCCAAAACGTCAAGGTCCCTTCAAAATCCTAAAATGCAAAGGACCTCTGACTTATCAGCTTCTTCTACCAACTTCATGGAAGATCTATGATACGTTTCATGTGGCTCTGTTGAAACCCGCAGTTCAAAACGAGATCAACCCAAACAAGCCTTCCTCTGAAACCATCCCTGATCTGATAGATGGAGAAGAACACTGGGAAGTCGAAGCAATCATTAATCACAAAAGGAGTAGAAACAAGATGAAGTACTTGATCAAATGGAAGGGATTTCCTGACTCAGAGAATACTTGGGAACCAGAAGAGAATGTTTCAGATTCAGCAAAGGAACTGTTTGGAGAATACCAGAAGAACCATCGCCTTTCACTTAAAAGGGCTCCTCCAAAGAAGACACTCTCTACCCCCCCTCACAGATATAAATGACCCAACAACAAGACTCTACCTCAGGCCCCTCTCCTCTTGAATACTCGCCCTCCTCTCATTCATCTTCTACACCAAGCCTAAGCTCAACCACCAACGACACCTTTCTGTCACCAGCAACCACACCCCCTCGAACTGCATCTACAACAGGAGCTATCAATACTCCTCTTGCTTTCAATCCAGCTTTTGATCCTAACCAACTTCGACTGGACGATCCAGAAGTTCAAGTTCTTCTTGATACTGCTATCAAGGATATTCCTCCTCACATTCTCAATCGCCTGCACATTGACACTCTTATTGCTCGTGGTACTTACCCACCTGGAACAACTCTGATTGAAGAACCCCAACTTGCTGCAGCCATTGTCCTGGCAAGGTTCAATGCCATTCCACCTACCATGGATCAAACAGAGACACCCATTGCTCACCCCATACCCCGCATCGCAACCCCAGACGCAGTCTCTCCCCTCATTGAACGACCGACCACTGCACCCTCTAGGTCAGATGGTAACTCGCCTGAACCAGTATTTGCGACGGAAATTCACCCGAGAAGCGCACCTGCCACCCCCTCCGTTCATAATTCGAGTACATCGGAATGGGGAAATCACTATAACTGGAGAAGGGGAGTTGGACATCCAAACATGCTCTCCTACCACGAGGATGGAGAGGCACCACGAGAGTTACCAGCTGGATCCAATGCCGAGTTTCTCTCCCTTCCATATTTCGAGAAACTCTATGAACTCTGGAATGTCCTCACCCACATTGCGTCGACGGCACGAGCAGAACGATATGCTCCAACCTCCGCACCCGGTCGCCTGGCACAATTATACTTTGTTCGACAACTCGGGGAGACTGTTACCGAATACTTCGGCCGTGCATCGGAGATCTCAGAAGCCTCTACCCCCACAACCAACCCTCCATGACCAGATGACCCAACGGGATCGAATGTTCCTAGAAATGTTGGACGTGAGAACCCCAGCCTCCCAGCTAGCCAGGTTCCTCCCGCCAATCTCCTTACCGACATCCCCAATACCTATCCAATCGCCCCAGACCATCCATTCGCCAACCTTGGTTCCAGATATCCGTATTGATACACCACGCCCGCTCTTTACCATCCCCCAAACCGATGAGAGGCCCGTATCTTACGAAATATCTCCAACCCACCATTCGAGTCGTCAAGAGCAGTTCACTATGCATCGTCATTAAAGGAACTGGCTGATAAGATCATCGGTTCTGGAGACTTTGAGCAACGGTTTGGAAGGTTCCCGGTCTATAAGTTGAAGGAAGACATCATGAAGAAGGATATTCCCTTACTGGTCTACAACCAGTTCACTGACGAAGAAAAGAAGTGTTATGACTATGGTTGCATTGTCTGTGGATTAGTCGGACACATTGGATCGTCATGCCCTGACTACCAATGCCGATTCTGCAACACCATGGGACATTATTCCTGGACTTGCAAGAATCGACCCACATCCCCAGTCATCGTCTCTCGACTCAATACTCCCGAGCCCCTGGAACCAGCCACTCCCATCGCACTTACAAGAGCCCAAGATCAAATCACTCCCGAGATCTTTGGCACCCAGAAAGCTCATGGACTACAATTTCATCGTGTCGGACATACTTCCTCCCTCCTCACTCCTCTCCCTCGACGTCTCGATGAGAACCGAAACCCCGAATTCACCACTACCTATCTGTTGACCACTCATCCCACTTCGGATCGAATTCTGGCTCGTCGAACCCTCGCTCCTCTTACAAACAAATGTCCCTTTCCTGCCAATTTGGAGAACGATGGAAACTATCGAGGAGATGCCAGACCTGTTGAAAGCAACGCGTATGCATGTAGACATAGCAATATAATGATACGCACGAAGTGGTAGTTAGTATGTTTGCTTGGTGGAGAGAATAGAGTGTAAGAGAACTTGATAGTTCGAGAACTGTTTAATACAAGAGAGAAAGTACACTACTTATATGATAATTAAGTGGTCCGTGCTACGACTAGAAAGGAGTCAGGTGTCTACTACGTGTCAGGTAATTATACATGAAACAGGAGTTGATACAGGAGTTGAAACACATAGGTGAAACGCTAACTACAACCAATAAGGAGCTGCCACATAATGCAAAGCGTAATGGAACGATGAAAGTAAAACGAAATGAAAATGTCATGTGACTATCTAATAATAGTCCGTATTTTCCAACACTCCCCTTTTCGTAAGCATAGTCGACAATTAAGCTCCAATACTCACTAGTCCATATTATTTTTTAAAGTGTGCTTGGAAGCAGCAAAAGTTGGGGACAAAAACACTAAACCAAAGTGACTGTTCCTGAAGTTCTCAAATTTAACTCGACCAAGGTTCTTCATGAGAAGATCTGCAGGATTGGAAGTGCCAGGGATGAAAAATAACAGAACCTTCTTATCAGCAAGACATTGCCGAATGAAGTGGAATTTGATGTCAATGTGTTTTGACCTCTTCTCAACTGTAGGGTTTTGAGCAATGAAGAGGGAGCCCATGTTGTCTCCACAAATTTCCATCGGTTCACCGTTAGATAAACCGAGTTCCATCATTAGCTGACGGATCCACACAGCTTGACGGCAGCTATCAGAAAGTGCCATATATTCAGCCTCAGTAGAGGACAAGGCAACTGTCTTTTGCGATTGACTGACCCATGCAACTGGACAGGAGGCTAGAGATGTGAAGTAGCCTGTCTGAGAACAACGGTCCGTTGGATCACTATCCCAATCTGAATCACTATAGGTGATAAAACCTTCACCTTTTCCTCCATCAAGCACCATGTGGTATTCCTTGGTAGCGAGAAGGTATCGGCAAATGTATAGAGCACGCTTGAGATGCTCTTCAGTAGGGTTGTGGGCATGTTGACTTAATTTAGTAACTGCAAACCCAATGTCCGGGCGAGTTCCAATCATCAAGTACAACAGTGATCCAATCACCTGTTGGTAGCGTGTTCAAAGCGTGGCGTTGACAGGACCGGTGTTAGGAACGGCATGGTAACCTTCTGGCAGCGGAGTTCACGCCGGTTTGGTTTCTCTGCCTGCACTGTCAATCTTAAATCGTTCAAGGATCTTTTGTAAGTAAGAAGCTTGATCCAAGAAGATTTTTCGATTCTTCCTATCACGGCGGATGCGCATGCCTAGAAATTCTTTGACTTCACCGGCATCACGGCATTCCCAACGTTTCATGAACTTCCCTTTTAACTTTTTAAGTAGGGCGGAGTCATTTCCCATGAATAATACGTCATCGACGTAGACCACGGCAATGCAGATCTTGCCAGTTTTCTTGTCTCGGTAGATATATACGCCAGCATCGGATTCGCATCGACTGAAGCCTAGGTCTTTCATGGAAGTTGCCATTTCCTTCCACCAGGCCAGTCCAGCTTGTTTAAGGCTGTACAATGCGCGACGTAACCTCCAGACTTTATTCTCCTTCCCTTCCTGGATGAAACCTTCGGGTTGTTTCATATAGATTTCTTCATCCAATTTTCCGTATAAGTACGCTGTCTTTACATCAACAGCCTCGATATCCCAATCATTCAAAGCTGCTAAGCCAAGAAGGATACGAGTGGACTCATAACGTACAACTGGAGAAAAGAGTTCATCAAAGTCGATACCTTTGACTTGAGAGAAACCTTTTGCCACGAGACGAGCACGTTTCCGGCCATCTCCTTTGACATTGAAAACCCATCGATTTTGAATAGCTTTCCTCCCCTTAGGGAGATCCACAATTTCATATACCTTGCGCTTCTTAAGCGCTGTCAACTCTTCTTTGCATGCTTCCAGCCATTTCTGTCTTTCTTCTGGATCAAGTTTGCCAAGATCACGGAATTGAACAGGGATTTTTGCAGCATTACTATGTGCAAGTTTGGCTTTTGTCAGCAAAATATTAATCCATTCTAACCCCCCTTCCCTGGAAAGCCATTGTTGCATTTCATCCTCATCTTCAGGAGGTGCAGCAGGATTGCGCTCCCCTTGACTCTCCATCCAACGTTTATAGTTTTCAGCATATTGCTCAAGCCGTTGGCGAGCTTCTTCGTCAGATAGATTTTGAGGTCTGCCACGAGGCATCTTGAACCGGTTTGATGGACCAGGTTCTTCCAGAGAAATGGTATCATAATCACGGAGAATTTCAGATGGATGCTTATGTCCATAGGCATTATCGGGTCTTTCCGGGACTTTTCGTTCGTGGCCTGAACGGCACGGTTCGAAAGAAGGACCTTCTTGAGCATGTTTTGGTAAGGGACGTTGTGCTCTTTCAGGTTGAGACCTTCTTGGTGTCTCAGGCGGATGATAATGATCTCTATGATCGTGATTGTGACCATCATGGTGGTGATGATCGAGGGAATCCTCACTCGCATAACTCAATCCGTCATCTTCATCCTCTGTTTCGACTTTTGGTCGTCTGGAGGGAGATTTAGGAGGAGGAGTTGGAGGAGGTGGGATAGAGGGATCGCGAGCTGGTGGGGCAGGCAGATCTGAAGGTCGAGTAGGATTACTCGGTGTCTTCGGAGGAATAGCAGGGGGATCTGCTGGGAAGTCGAAATAATCTGTGTCTGATCCATCATCTGACATTCCGTCAAAGAGGTCATCAGGAGGATTTGGGGGTGTTCGTAGATCTCTACGTCGATCAGTGGCAGTTGATTCACATTTAGGGAACCACTCTTCCTCAAAGATTGCTGTGTGAGCTATATAAATAACGTTTCCTTTTTGGTGACGCATGAACTTTAGGTTACTACCATCATAACCCAAAAAGATCATTGTCTCCGACTTGGCTGCGAGTTTATTTTCGCACACAGCAGGCGGCAGGTACACGTAAGCTCCACATCCGAACACATGTAAACCATTTACATTAGGTTTATTTCCATGCATTAATTCAAATGGCGTTCGATACTCGAGACGTTTCATTGGTGTTCTATTATAGATATGAATTGCCGTTTCCACAGCAAATTCCCACCAATTCTCCGGACAACATGCATGAAGTCGCATGGCTTCAGACTTCTCGCGAATCGTTCGATTCAAGTGTTCAGCACGTCCGTTCTGCTCATGAATATGAGGAGCAGTATTCTCGTGAACAATACCGGCTAAGCTAAACAAGTTTTTCAACTTGTCCGAAATGTATTCCCCCCCATTATCAGTGCGAACACGTTTGACCTTTTTCCCATGTTGGGTTTCGACTTGAGCCAAGAATTCCTGAAATATCGCAAAGACATCGGATTTCTGTCTCAAAAATCGAATATAGGTAAAACCGGAGTAATCATCTAAGAACGTGATGATCCACTTTGCACGGTGATATGATAATGTGGGAAATTCAAGAAGGTCAGAATGCACCAACTCGAATATTTTGGTAGCTCTGGACAATGATGGAGGATGAGCCTTTTCCTGCAGCTTGCCACGAGCGCAACCATCACATGTCCTTGACCGTTTTGGAATATCGACATCTGGGAAATTAACCGTGTGTTCCTTGAACTTCCTGAGCACTTGCTTCGAAGGATGTCCAAGTCGATTATGCCAGAGATCATAAAGCGAATGAACTCCAGGTAAAGTTAGGGAACGGATGTCACTATCCAATATGATTCGAGAATGAACCATATGTATTCCATCACCCTTTACCCGCTGAGTAGCCTCCATATAGAGGGAGCCATCGGGCCGTAGGATCCGAGATCCTGTCACATCAGCCTCAAGCCTTAAGCCATCAAGATAAAAGGGTCCTGGTGACATAAGTCTTCCATTCAATCCCTCTATGTAAAATACCAGGTATAATGACGTGATGGTTCGTACACCAGCCAATTCATGCTGGATGATTACACGGCCACGTGCTTTGATGGTGGTGTGACTATTAGCTGTTTGCACCGTGCCGTAATCACCCTTCTCGACGTCAACGAAGTCGCCAATGTTACCAGTGAAGTGATAACTAGCGCCAGAGTCGAGCATCCAGATTGCTATACCAGTATTATACACTGGGCGATTTTTGCAATTGCTGCATTGACAATGTTCAAAGAATTTACCATGGTCATCTTTTTCATATCCTGAGATCGAAACAGTAGGTTTTAAGTACTTCATCGGGATAGAAATGGGAAAATCATAATGTGCGGTATCATTTGTGGCGGGAAAAATACAAATCTCAGTATCTAGCGGTGGAGGATTACAAACAGTAGTCCAAATAGTTCTAGTAGTCCCATGCAACGATCTCGATAGTCCATCAACAGCCCTCGAGCTTAGAAGCGAGAGGCAGGAGAACCCGGAGCAGAGGAATTTTCTGGAACACCCCAGAAGCGAGCTGCTTCGGGGTCCACACTGTACAGAGCACACATCAGAAAAAGATGAATCTTTGATCAGAGATTCTACGTACTTGTATTCCCCATCATCGGTATCGTACTGGGTAGAGGGCGAGTTCATGATTTGTTCATATTGTTCATCAAGAACAGAGACAGATGCCGGAGCAGACACCTGATCATGCGGAGGCCGCATGTGAACATTATCATTCTCGTCAATAGAGACTACCGAATGCAGGGGACTAGGCTCACAGGCTGGACGAGAGGTAAGAACTAATACGCGTCAACAGCATGAGTGCTCGAAGGAGGTTGGGAACGATGATGGGAGGATTTGCAGTTTCGAGGCGAGTGAAATATGAAGTGAACGTTGCGATCTCGGCAGAAGGATCTGAAGAACCAGATAACCTAAAGCCGTCCGCTTTTGCCCACACCTCGAATGCAGTTCCTGCATTAAATGTGCCGTAGGTCATTTGCAAATGTTCCCAAAGTTCAAAAGAATAGATTCTACCATGATTCAACATTTCATCGGAGATTTTAGAGTTGATTAATCCTAAGGCAAAAGCCTCAGCATTATCGAATTTAGTCTGTTCTTCATTGGAAATTTTCCATCTTGTACCAGTTTGGGCAGCGCGTGCGGGTGTGTCATCCGTAGCAGCTCTGGCAGGAATGGTATATTCTTCTGAATACGACTTTGGACTCTGTTTCTGTAGGATGATTTGTCCTACAGAATAACCGTCAACAATGATCATGTTTGCACAGTTAATCAGTTTCATCGACCACATAGGGTAGTCGGCTGAACCTTTGAGAATGGGCAACGTGGGGATGAGTGCGGTCATGATGATGAATTGGAGATAGGAATCTACAACAAAACACATGTTAGCCTCATGTTGTAAGTTGCACATACGTGCACCAGCAACAGTTCTGCGAGCTTTCCGTCTAACCGAGTACGGTAGTATGGAGCAAGCATCACACCAGAGAGGGAGAGACGAAATCTCTGAGGGCCTGGAACAGGACTCAATCTCTCCAGGTTGGTTGACGTGAACCACACGTTTCCGAGAGTGAGATGACTTAACATGCTGAGAAGCTATGTGTCTCGTCGAACTCAAGGATCCATACTGGCTAGTCGGGGCCCATAACCTGTTGAAAGCAACACGTATGCATGTAGACATAGCAATATAATGATACGCACGAAGTGGTAGTTAGTATGTTTGCTTGGTGGAGAGAATAGAGTGTAAGAGAACTTGATAGTTCGAGAACTGTTTAATACAAGAGAGAAAGTACACTACTTATATGATAATTAAGTGGTCCGTGCTACGACTAGAAAGGAGTCAGGTGTCTACTACGTGTCAGGTAATTATACATGAAACAGGAGTTGATACAGGAGTTGAAACACATAGGTGAAACGCTAACTACAACCAATAAGGAGCTGCCACATAATGCAAAGCGTAATGGAACGATGAAAGTAAAACGAAATGAAAATGTCATGTGACTATCTAATAATAGTCCGTATTTTCCAACAAGACCATGGGTCAACCCCAGATTGCCGCCTAACCGAGTCACCTATCGAGATGAACAAGACAACCGCCGAGTAGATGAAATCTGCCACCCCTCCCAGTTCCTACACTGCATTTCACATACTCCTCCTCTTTGGGAAATCCCCACTTCAGCAGTACGCCACCCTCTTCCTGCCAGACCACCCACTCCGCTGCCCGCCTACCAAACTCGACCCTCTCGCTATGACAGATGTGTCTAAATGTGGACCTATTTTCTTTGAGTACTTTTCCTTTCCTTCTTATTTTCGTCTGGACTACTACCTTGAACTATTATTTATGAACTATGGACTAGTTCTCTAGAAAGGGGATAATGTTACGGTTTCATATTTATCACGACTAATCATTAGAACTAATGATGGACGATAGTGTACTTTCTCTTACTCGTTTCACATAGCCTTGGACTACTGTTTCGTATAGCCTCGGACTAGTACTTTCTACGGACTTCCACTTGTTGTTTCACTCACTGTTTCAGCTGTAGATAGTTTCACTCTCCTGTCTCACATGTATCAAGCATAGCCTACAACCTGTACTCGTAGTTGTATAAATACATGGACAGTGACAGAGATTAAGCCTCAGCTTAATACTCTCATTGCCTCTCTTGTTCTCTCTGCTATCTCGCTCTCTGTCCTCTGCCTGATAACCCCAGAACTCGGAGTCAGCTCTAACTCTTGCACGAACGACTTATTAGTAAGGAACACCTGTGATCTACAGTCTGAGTACTGTGGAGGTCGTCCCCTGAAAGTAGTCTCAGTAAGAGTAGACGTTCTCCTCCTACGAGCACCTCAAAGAGGTCCATCGTAGCATCGTCTATACCGAAACGGAGGTACAGGCAAGATCATAACAAGGGACATTCTTTAACGAACTAAGTACACATGCGGGAAATATGCCAATACCATTTGATAACACCACCCTAACACAATTCTTCGTAGGAGGACTACCGAAAACATTAAGAGATGAACTGATTGTGAGCATAGGTTTACAACCAGAAATACACCCACTAGAAGAATTCTGAAAATATGCAATCGCCTACGAATCATGCACAGAACTGAGTAATACATTAGGGGAACTATGGGGGCCAGAAGCACTTATGACGTATGGACAGCAACAAAGATATAAACAACGATCATCACAATGGAAAACACCACGATATAACAACTATAACAACCATAATAACCAAGAAAACAATGAACATAATAACCAAGTTGACAACAACAAACCACCAAATAATCAAAAGAACAAGCAAAGTAATAACACCGACAAAGAAAAAGGTGACAACTCCACAAAAAAGCAGTCAGAAAGGAACAATAATGTAAAATGCTTTATATGTGGAAACAACCACTTTGCAAATCAATGCCCAAAACGAAACAACCGAATTCAAATGAAAGCAATACATAGTGATGATGAGGAAGAACAATCTCCAACAGAAGAACAAGGAATTTATGATAGCGATAATGATGCCTACCAATACGACTCAAACAAGGATGAAACAGAAGAAATTACACTAGAAATACTAGACACAGGAAGCATAATAGGATATGATGATGACGACAATGAACATCTAAGAAGTATGACAGTGATATCAGGAACCAAAACAACAAACGAAGAAACAAACGAACCTGAAACGATGAGAGCAACAACAGTCATGATTAACAAAACACAAAACAAAGAGAACCTAGAGGCAAAAATCCGAAAAATAAAATTATCAAAGCACAAAGAAAAAATCATGAGACCTCAGGCAACAGAAGACGAAAAACTATGCCTAGCATCATACGTAAACATAAACAGAACTGACGCCTGGACATTATGGGACTCTGGAAGTACAACCACGGGAATAACACCAATGTTCGCTGAAATAGCAAAAATATCAGTGCATGAATTAATCGACCCACACGTGTTACAACTTGGAACAGTAGGTAGTCAATCAGGGATAAAATATGGAACACATGCCGAAGTACAAATAGGAAAGACAAAGACAACGACCTACATGGACATAGCAAACTTCGACAGATACGATATGATAGCAGGGACACCGTTTATGCGACAAAATAAAGTGAAGCTAGACTTTGAAGACAACACCATACAAATCAACAATGAAAAAATACCAGCATTGTTGATAATCAAGAAGGAAGGAGACTCACGAACACGAAGATATCGAAGTACTGAAAAGGTTCAACATTGACTAGCTGAAGAGAAACTCAGTGGAGGAAATAAAGATGACCAAAGACAATGGAAAGCTACAAATAACAATACCAAGAAAAGTACAGAAATAATACGACCCAACCTAGATGAATACCTCTTCTATGACCCTCGAATGCCAAAAGAATGGAACCAAATGATACACGACATGAGCCAAACAACTACCAACCGACTTACCCAAAGCGTATATAGACAACCGAAAACTGATGATATACTACAAACCCAAAAATTTCAAGATACAAAAACTGCGAAAAGTTTACACATGTACTGACTGAACACCGAACCACATAAGAATGATAAATACAAATATGACTTTGAAAGAAAAATAAAGAAACCACCAGATAGAATAATAGAAGATCCACGAATAGAAAACTTACGAAAACAATGGTTTGAAAATTACAAAGATATAATGAATGGCACACCAAACCAGCTACCACCGATGAGGGATGTCAACCATGAAATAAACTTAATAGACGAAAGGAAACAATATAAATACCACTTGCCCCAATGCCCAAATGCAATGAAAGGACAATTCCGTGAAAAAATGAACAAATACTTAGATGCAGGATGGTGGGAATACAAACCAGCAAGTCAAGCAGCCCCCCTACTATGCATAGTGAAAAAAGATGGCAAACTCAGAACAGTAATTGACGCACGACAAAGAAATGACAACACAATAAAAGATGTGACACCACTGCCAGACCAAGAAACAATACGAGAAGACGTGGCAGCAGCAAAATACCGATCAAAAATAGACCTATCAGATGCGTATGAACAAGTACGCATAATGGCACAAGACATCGACAAGACAGCATTTGCAACAATATCAGGAACATGCATAAGTAACATCATGCAACAAGGCGACTGTAATGCACCAGCTACCTTCCAAAGACTAATGACATATATCTTCAGGGATATAATAGGGATATACGTACACATATACCTAGACGACATATTTATATACTCAAACTCAATAGAGGATCACGAAAAACACTTAAAAACGGTATTTGACAGACTACGAAAAGAACAATTATACATCAAAGCATCCAAATGTGAACTATATGCCAAGGAAATAGATTGCCTTGGACACAAAATAAATGATCAAGGAATTCACCCGGATACAGATAAATTATCAAAAATACGTGACTGGAAAATACCACGGAACTATAACGACATACAACGATTTGTAGGACTCATCAACTACCTAGCAAACTTCTTACCAAACATAGCAATGTACACTGGACCACTAATGTCAATAACGCAAAATGGGACCCCATTCCATTGGAGACCACTGCACCAAAGATACTTCGACATGATAAAACACATATGTCAAAAAACACCGATATTAAAACCAATAAACACAAAATCAGATGAACCTATATGGGTCATATGTGACACGTCAAAAACAGGGATAGGAGCTATGTATGGACAAGGATCAACATGGAACAAATGCCGCCCAGCGGGACTAATGTCAAAAAAATTCACACCAGCACAGCAAAACTATGCAGTTCACAAAATGGAAACATTAGCAATACTGGAAGCACTCACAAAATGGGAAGATAAACTGACAGGAGTACCAATACATATCATAACAGACCATAAAGTGTTAGAATTCTTTAACACACAATCACAACTATCACGACGACAGTATAGATGGACAGAATACATGGCACGTTTCCATTTTGATATCACATACATCAAAGGAGAGCAGAACAAAATCGCCGACTGCCTGAGTAGATACTTCGAAAGTGATTCACCATCTGAAGTTGCAGAACCACATGACTATGTCAGCGTGGACAAGAAAATGGACCCAACAGGTGAAGACTTACCATCGCTACGCACATACGAAATTAATCAGAAAGTAATCGAAATACGAGCAATGGTGACAAGGGGAATAAAGAAATGGACCCAACTCAGGGAACAAAGAGAGGAACGCAAAAAAGAAGCTGCAATCTTAAATGAATTACAAAATGAAGAACATGAACAGAACCAAAATACAATAACTAAAGAATCATCAAAGGAAACCATGGACCAAACAATGATAACCAAAATAACGACAAATGAACTACAAAAAGGATATGAAGCAGACAAACTATTCCGAACTATACTAGAAAAACCCCATGACAATGCAAAAACATTCAAGATAAAAAACAACATTATATACACCCGAAATACGCATGGAGATGAAGTAACATGCATACCAAATGATCGAAAAATGATAACAAGCATAATAGAAAATGGACACAAGATAGTAGGCCACTTTGGAGAATTGAAAACAAGTGACTATATACGACGATGGTACTGGTGGCCAGGAATGGCCAAAGATATAAGAGAATTCTGTAAATCTTGCTCAACATGTCAAACGTCAAAAGTACCAAATAACAAACCAACTGGAAAGACACATGCATTACCAATACCAAGCCAACCATGGGAATCCATAGGTATGGACTTCATAGGCCCATTTCCAGAATCAAAAGGGTATGATTACCTATGGGTAATAATTTGCCGACTAACGAGCATGGTCCACCTAATACCGATGAAAACAACAAATACTGCAGAAGAACTATCTTGGATCTATGTGAAGGAAATAGTTCGGCTACATGGACTACCAAAATTGATAGTAAGCGATAGGGACTCAAAGTTTACATCCAAATGGTGGAAGGAAACCCACAGAATTCTGGGAACGAAATTATTAATGTCAACCTCATTCCATCCCCAAACGGACGGACAAACAGAACGCGCCAACAGGAACATTGGCCAAATTCTGAGGGCAACGGTTCGACACGATCAGAGAAATTGGGTGGATAAACTACCCTTAGTAGAATTCGCAATAAATTGCAGCATATCAGAAACAACGAAATATACACCATTTGAGCTAAATAACGGATACCTACCACGAATGATAAAAGAAATAGGCCCAGACCAACAAATCCCAAAAGGCATACAGGAATTTGCAAAAACAGCATTATTAAACCTAGCAGAAGCACATGACGCCATAATAGAAGCAAGAACATTCCAAACAGCACAATCTAATAGACGAAAAAGACAAGAACCCAAGATTATGGTAGACGACCTCGTGTATCTATCAACAAAGAACATCAAACTCCCAAGAAACCGAACAACGAAGCTGTGTCCTAAATACATTGGCCCATATAAAGTAGTGGAAGCAAGACCAGAAACATCCAACTACACACTAGAACTGCCAGCATCATTAAAAGCACGACACATACACCCAACATTTCATGTAAACTTACTGAAACCATACATACCCAATAATGATGCATTATTCCCTGACCGAAATGAACCGGAACCTTATGATTTTGGAGCCGCAGATGACCAGGAATGGTACGTTGAAGAAATCGTAGGCCATCGAAAGAAGGGAAGAGTAATAGAATTTGAAGTCAGATGGACAATGGGCGACACCACATGGGAATCATTGAACACATGCAAAGACCTTGCAGCACTAGACAGATACCTAACACTACACGGAACAAACAACGTAAGAAAACTGCCATTACGAAATGAAAAATGAACACCCACACGAAGAATATAAAATAACGATAGGAAAGGAAGACATGACAACCAACTTACTCAACTCACCGCACACCCACGACATGAGCACCACCAACAGCAACAACAACGAAAACAGCTTGTTGAGATGGGATGAGATCGTTGAAAGGGAGGAGGGGGGAGGAGTAGTGAGGAGCACCACACGAACGAGACTGCAGAACATTGGAATAACCAACAACGACGAACCATTAACAATAATTGAATTATTGTTAGACAAAATTGAACTCATCACAAACGAACAAACTAACAGACCAACGAAAAAGAGACTGGTTGAACGTATTACTCCAAATCACAATATCAGTAAATCAACTATACACCCATTTTTCACGAGTGCCAACAGCGGAGCCACCAGCAGCACATCGAATATACACCCATTCTTCACTAGTAGTAACCAATCCATCTACTACGGCACCCCGGCCAGCTACAAGTATGACAGGGAAGCCAGAGTAGAAGTGAGGGGAGATACACCACCAAGCAACTTACGCGGATGGGAAACATTCAAATGAGATAATATTACCGAACGACACAACAACATGCGAGGCATGCTAACCTACCACTGCTACTATTCCCAACTTAGCAATATCGTATACACCGGGAACCTAGCAAAAGCTGCTGCTCGATATGAGAAAAACACTCGAACACCATTTATACCTAACCCACGACACCCAATATACTTCACATCCCCACGAGGTCTACCAACAACCATAATGGAGGCGCAAGGATTGATGACACTCATGACCGACACCACCCAGGAGTTAGGATTCATCAGGGCAGAAAGTTATGTTCTGTTGTTCGAACTATACTGTATAGCCCGCCGAGTAACCGAAGACCTCCGAGACGAACCTATGCGATGGATCATCACCACTGACTTTGACCCTATTAGGGATATGCCTGACATTGACCTAAGCGACTTCCGACCACTTGGAGCGATCTGGAAATGGCTATCCCACTTTCCCTATCCCACTGAACAAACTCTACCCAAGATGGACATATACAAACTACTCCATGTCGATCTACACACAGAAGTTCTACTATACCAAAGTCACCCTGGGACTGGACAATCAATCCCTGGCATAGCCATTGACCAGATGCTCAGAGTCGATCGGCGATCTGTATTCGGGCACGGACTGGCCAGGCTATTATGCTACTCAGACAACCGCAAACGACATGCCGAATTTAGTAAATTCTTCGCCTTCGTCGTAGCACGAGCACGGGTATATTGCGAATACATAGCATACCACCACCAGGACATCTTCCATCCCATCACTGGACCAAGGTACCGCCTATTCCCTATCAACCTGGATCAACACACAGATGAACCTATAACTGAAAGGATGGTACTGGTAGTACTCGCCCACAATTGTATCCCTGTTGAATGGATCGACCATGCTTACACCTATGGAATTCGCTACTTGGAGCATCTATACTACCATTCTACCACTACTGACAACCATGAACTTGACGAAGTTGACGATGACCGACTTAGGCGAATCTTAGCCACCAACGAAATACCTCAATCCATCCCCGGACTTGACGGCTGGCGAGACCCCACTCCCAATGATATTAGCTGTGTAAACTACTCATTGGAAGTCCATTCTCAACATACGGACGAAGACCCAAGAGGAAATTATGGATGGATAACTGCTGGTGAAGACGCCATATTTGAAAGGATACCAAGTCGAGCTTACCCCGACACTCCGCCATTGTCTACCTCACCTAGTACCTACGAAACAACCCCACCCCCTGACGACACTGACTTACCTCCCTATTCAAACGAACCCCCTTCCCCTGGTCGGATGACACCTATCGAGGATCGGGTTGACTTCAAACCTTCACCATACCCCGATTACTAATGTTTGACGTCCTAGTTATGATTATGTTTGAGACCACTACGTAGTCTAATGGGGGAGTGTGTAACGGCGCCCTACTGATAATCACATTATATTGTTGTTTATTTGCACCGTATAAATAACAATATACACGAGCACATATATACCAGTAGCTAGTTACGTAGTAGGCATCTTTTACACTTCTTCCATCGTAATACACAATACGTGCAGATTTACTCTGTTGTGCGAATTAGTGTAAGAACACCTTGTAAACCGCCATACAGTTACACCACGTCATGTATTCGCCTACCAGCCTTGTTGCCTCAGACTTTGAATTTTGCAAGCCTCATTAAAACAACTCAAGTATGTGCTTTTCTTTTCTCAAATACATATCTAATACATGAATATATATATCTCTAGGCATGACTACAAAACTCTTGCTATCCAGTTGAAAGCAGTTGGAGGTTTTATTTGGAAGGAACCTCTCTCATCACCCAAACCTCCAGCAAGTGAAGAAGAAATGCGCCAACTATTTTGGAAATCCAAATACTGGACTAAATATACACAACAGCAAGAGTACAAGACATTAAAGCGAGGTCAAGACTCTACTGAGAATATCACTGGAAGATTCATTGTAAACAAAGATTATGAACCTATTTCCAAAATTGAACTTGGCCATATTCATGCAGAAGCTCGTCAAATTTGGGCTGATCTGAAGTTAGAAGGATGGTTGGCTAGTGTTACGAAGTTTACTGAGATGGGGCATACTGCAGTTCAACACTATCGGGCATGTCTAGAAGAACAATTCCCTCTTCTTCATCTTGGTTCCAATCATTGGAAAGTGGATCAAATTGCTACAGACTGTTATCCAACTTGGAATGGAAAACCTTTGGATGAAGTGGAGGAGTCTAGTAACATGTTGAAGAGACATGCGAGTGAGATAGGAGGAAATGACTCTGCCGAAGAACTTCTTCCCCCTCCAAACCCAAAGAAAAAGGCTAAAAAATCAAAAACCACCAATACGTCTAGAGTCCAACTTCCCAACATTGAACAAAATCCATTTATCAATACTTCTTCTTCAAGCATTTTAGCTACCTCATCATTGACGACTTTATTCCCTACTCCTATTTCATTTCCTCAGCAAATTCAAACCTCAAATATGTCACAAGTAGTACATACAACTCAAGCTATTCCATTCCCAGTTCCTGTGACCACCAACCCCATTCAAACTCCAGTTCAAGCTGCAGTTCCTCCGACTGTTGCTATGCCAGATACAGAACCTACCATTGACAATACAGTATCCAACGCAAATAGTTCTGCTACGGAACCAACTCCTGCTGATACCAACTTCACTTCTGCTTCTGCCATTCCATTCCCATACCCTGAACAAACTCAAACTGAATCCAACAATGACTTAGGACCTACAAACCGACTTCTCCCCCCTATTCCTCCTTCACCTGCCCTAACACCTTCCTCTAATGCTCCTAAATCCCCTTTAGAGCCTGAAATCTACGATAGAACAACTTGTGAAGCAGCAGACTCTGGAAAATACAAGCAAACTCATGTTTATCGACCAAAAACTAAACTAAACACTGCAGAGTATGTTAACACTATTGGTTTTATGCATATGTTCTAATGACTACAAATAGGGCCATATGTGGTGTGGAATGGAAGGCTACACAGCCTAAGGGAAAGGGGACATATGGCGAGTTTGTCGACTACTGGATTGACTTACCCAATCAAGCAAGAGAGGTAAGCTTCACAAGTACAATCATTATCATACAAACACTAATATATAAAAATTCTCTTATAGAAATACATTAATATTGCAGTATGTCTACTTGGAGTCACCAAAAGTGATGTCGCGTCGCAGATTTTCCCACGGACAATCATTGATGTATTACTCTCCTGCAACTTCGGGAGATAGACAACGAAGTTGAATACATATGGAGTATATTCTACTACAAGATTACCTATAGAATATAATATTAAAATTGTATATGACCACCCCGTGCAGCCAAAACAGCCTTGACACGGTCTGGCATTGTTCCAATGAAATGGTCAACCCGGTCAATTGGTAGCGAGTCCCATGCAGCATGGACTACCAACTTTAATTCATCCACAGTGTTTGGTTGATGTTGAAGACCACGTAGGGATGTTTTGAGGATATGCCAGATAGGCTCGATGGGATTTAAATCGGGAGATGATGGAGGATGATATGTAAGCGGGATATTTTTAGCTGCAAACCACTTCTTCAACATTTTGCTGATGTGGCTTGGGGCATTATCCTGTTGAAATTTGACATGGCCCCGGAGTTCATTCATCCTTTTGTAGAAATCAAAAAGATATGGTTCAAGAACTTGTTCTTGGTACCTTTTAGATGTCATTCCTCCACCATGTCCTCCCGGATAGTCTAACACAACCAAAGGCCCCTTCCAACCCTCTATGATACACCCCCACACCATAACTCGTATGCTTGATTGCTTGAAGGTTGGGATAAGACATTCTTCAAGAAAGGCTTCATTGGGACGACGGGTTACAAAAATACGGCCCTGATGATCATCAAGACAAATATAGCACTCATCAGAATAGATGACACGTCGAAAATTAGCCATCGATGAGATACTATTGATTCGTGCCCAGTTCAATCGTGCTCGTTTGTGCTCATTCGTAAGGAAAGGTACCCTCAGAGCCACCCTCCGATGGTAGTTCCCCTCAGCAAGAACCCGCCACACTGTGCTAACTGAAATTTGTAGTCCAATTTCGTTCACAATTTGTTGAAAGGGTGTGCGGCGTTCTTTTCTTGCTGTACGAGCAAGCTGACACTTGTCATAGCTATTTAGCTTCTTTGGCCTGCCTATGCGAGCTTTGTCAGCAACTGAACCAGTCACTTCATAGTGCTTGATGATGCGTTGTGCAGTCCGGGGCTGGACATTCTCCTTTCGGCCTGCTTCAGCTGCATTTCCTGTTGCATGGTAGTACCCAATAATTCGGTTTCTTGTGGGAATGTCAACCTCTCTCCGAGAAGTCTTTGGCATAGTAGTTAGAAAGGGTAGAATATAATTATATTTCGCCAAAAACACAACATGTCATTCAACATGTGAAACAATCATTATGTAAGCGACATCACTTTTGGTGAGTACGAGTATCTCTCCATATTATACATATCAGCTAACCTCATTTTATTCTAATAGTACAACCGTTGGCATGCTGAGAATGAATCGAAGAAGACCCGAAAACCACAAGGATGACCCCACAAACAGAACTAGTGTAAGTGTATTGTGATTTCAAGTAATATCTTATTAATTTTTACTGAATGGTAGAGAATGGATGAGTATGACACCAGATAAACTCAATACAGCTAGATAGGACCAGAAAACAGAAGCATGGATAGCATATTACATGTGGTAATACAGTTAGATGAGGCCAGATGAGGATGTATAGTACTTAGATGACACAAGATAGAATCAGAAAATAAACAGAATTAGTGTGGATGATTTCTAGCTGGATATGAGTTCATCTTAGTTACTACATCAGCAAAATGAGCATCTCCTTGGCCAAGCTTAAACCTCCTTAAACCTCCTTGAAAACATTTCCAAGGATGACCAAGGATATATTAAGAATGTAAAAGAATTTTTATTTTCTCCTTGGAATTACTTAGTCATGCTTGACAAGTCGATTCCAAGCTATTCTAAGCAGGGGGTCCTGGTTAGTCACACTTAATTCTACTTAGTTTTACCTCATATCTACTTGTACTGCCTTCGAAAATACTTTCTCAAGCTTATAAATCAGGTATATCAGAATATATATATATATAAAGCAAAATTTCAAGGACTCCTAGAGTGTCTCAAATGCATGTAAATGTATATCAACTGAATTATATTATCAGAAGGGAGACAGTAATGTACAAAAATACAAGAGTGATTGTATACAGCATAATAGTAGTGTATACTACAGTAATGTACCGAAATAAAGATAAAAAAATTACAAGAATATATTCATAATAGGAGAACTTACTTGGGAGAATAAAGAACTGGACATTGCGATACGAGTATTGATTGGAACGTTACGTGGGTAGGTGCGTTCGAACGTTGCCGTCGAGGCGGTTTGAACGATGCTAAGAACGTAAGATTCCAATAAGGATTGAGTATCGAAACAGGTGTTAGATTGAATAAGAACTTACCAGAAGATAGGTCACTACAACTCCAGCGGTCCTCCATAGTGGGTACAAATCAGGGGTGGAACAGAGAATGTACGCGTGGTGTAAACGAGTCTGAAAGCATGTTATGGAGTGCAGGAGGGAGTGAGAAATGAGTAAAATAATTCCCTTGAGACAGATAATGACTCACCAAGGAAGAAACCCCCCTTCGTGGGGTATACACCATACCACGTCATCACCTAACCCTCCTATCCTATAGTACACGTCGAGAAGGTTCTGGAGAGCCTATAAACGTTCCTGTATGTAGAAAGATGAGTAATACAGAAGAAAAACAGCAAGTAATGACACACCAGCAGTAAAACTAATGTTATAGCATGGCTACTGCATCAGGACGCGTGTATGTAGGCTTGTTCGAAGCGGAGTATTGAGGCCGTCCTGGAGAGCCTAAGAACGCGCCAATACGCGATTATATGAGCCCAATACATGGAAAATAGTCGAAATTGACATACCTTATAAGAATAATGAAAACCCCACCATATCACGCGTACATAGGCTCATTCAATGCATAATGTCGAGACGGTTCCAACGAGCTCCAACGCGTAAAGTTTCATCAAGAAATGAGAGTGCAGTGGTGACATTACTCAGAGTCAGCAGTGAGTAGAAGTTGTGACCTTCGTGAGGTTGCATTGCTGATGCAACGTGTCCTATCACACGTGATGGTGAGAGTGATCATGTGACAGTCTGATTTTGCGATTTTTCGTGAAGTCCAAATCTGGGAACATAAATGATGTGATTATTGATGCATCATCTTGAAATAACAACACAGCATTAATGACATCAACCAAACAAATGAAACAAAAACAAAGTCAATAACACAAATTAACTTCGACTTTTGTGACCTTAGAATAGTGCTTGGGAAACTTAAAAACTTGGTTGGAAATATTGACTACCTTAGAGTTACTTTGAAAATATATATCTAAGTATCAGTAAGTATACTAAGCTACCCAAGCTATACTGAGTACTACTAAGGACATGCTGGAAATGCTGATGTAGATGATATGAGCTGCAATCAGAAAGTAGAGCATATATTCAGTGTACTATCTAGGGCTATCTGAGCTCTTCTCATCTATTTGAGTTAAATTCATTATTCTATACATGACTGCTTTTCTGGCCCCATCTGAAATCACTATAAAATCCAGATAATACTAGACAAGCTAAGATCTTTGAATGGCAAAGTCTCATTTTTTCTTTGTGCAGCCAGCCCTGCCTGGCGTCATATGGATGGTTGGAGTTCCAGGTGAGACAAGGTGACATCAGATCCGGCACTTTTCGTAAATGACTGGGGGTGAACAGTGAGTAATTCGGGTGACTATAGCTGGCATTTGCAGGTGGTTGAGGTCGAGGAACCAAACCTCCCCATGGCTTTCAATAGGGGAACCTGGATTTTCCAAGTCCGCAACAAAGAAACTCGTTATAAGGTGGAGAATTCTATCTTAATTACAATTACAATAGCATTTGCTACTAATTGACGTGGGAACCATCAGATAGGGTTAGGGTCGTACGTGCTTGGCGCTCTTCAGAAAAAAACCTCTGCGTACTGTGTCAGGGCTTTATTTCCTTACTTCATCTCACCCATCAATCAAGTCATTTTATTCTAGCTTTGTGGTCCGCCTCGGATCTGTGGCTCGATATTATAAACCAACCAACATGTCCATATTTTTGGGCTATGTGGTCATTATTGTTATCTGCTCCATCGTGTAATTTTGAAGACAATAGCAATTCACGATAACAATCCATGCTCCTGAAGTCATTGTAGTCTCGTAGGAGATTTTCTCCTGGCAGTCTGGCTCACCCGGGTTCCGTCCCGCTTTGCATTTTACATTTTGTTAATTAAAGCTCACTAACGCATGGTTCTTCCATATTTTAGATCTCCTGCTATCTATTACATTCCATTGTCTACAACCTACCCTTATTCTTGATCCTGACCGTGTACAAGCAACTAAATGCAACTGACCAATGGCCATCTACCATTGGATTCATGAAGCAATAACTCCGGGTTCAATGTTTCAACGCGCCATTTGCGATTCCCGAAGTAAGTTAAAACAATTTTAGACCGTATGGATAATATCAACAATTCATCAAAATCGTAGAAACAAAGCAACTCTTTTGCTCTCCGAGCGCTATATAAACATTCATTTCCCGCAATATCCCTTGACATTCTTGGTGTCTGCATTCACAAACATTAGGCCTTCTTTGAAATAACTAAATGGGTTTGTCCCTAACCTGGATAAGACGAGTCACGTAGAGTCGGACCTGCACGTTAATTGCTTGCAGGCAGTTCGAAATATATCGGACTTACGGCACGGAGGACGGAGATACAAAATATTATTTAATACACCACAGAAGCTGCACGGAAGCAACAAAAGTCTCGCCTCTTCTTTTGAAACCCCCAGTAATGTCGATGATACCTGAGCAGTATCAATCATCAACTCTTATTCTTGTACTATTCTGTGTTCTTACGACATTTTATGTGTTACGAAGAAAGGCGTCGCTTCCATATCCTCCTGGTCCTAAGCGACTTCCACTCATTGGAAATTTATTGGATATGCCGAAGGATAACGACTGGGAAACATATGCTCGTTGGGGCCAAGAGCTAGGTAAGTCGTCACAGTTTCCCTTCAGTATGTTGAGTAATATGTCCGTTGATACGTCACTATCCTCCGGAAGACTCGGACATCATCTATCTTGACGTTGCTGGTTCTCGGATTGTTGTCCTTAATTCCCTCTCGGCGGCACACGATTTACTTGACAAACGCTCAGTCAAATATTCCAGCCGTGCACGATTTGTTATGTCCAATGAACTCGTGGGCTGGGGATGGCTCACAGGTGTAATGCCTTATGGTAGACAATGGAGAACTCGGCGGAAACTATTTCAGAAACATTTCGACCCTTCCGATCCTTCATTATATCTCGACTGGCAAATACGCTATGGTAAACAGATGCTGGAAAACATTTTGGATCACCCGGATCGAGTCTGGGAACATATGCAACGGTACGCTATAGCTTCCTGTTTTCATTAACAAAGTACTCAGTCAGGCTGATTGTTATATTGTTAAGCATGAACAGCGGCGCTATCTTATCTATTACTTACGGTATTGAGATCAAATCTATGGATGACCCTTACGTCAAACTTGCTGTTGAAGGATCCCAGTCATTAGTCAACACACTTGTCCCAGGAAAATATCTTGTTGACTCTCTACCCTTTTTGAAAGACCTACCAGATTGGTTTCCTGGAACGGGGTTCAAACAAGAAGCAAAACGTCATCAGGCCATTACAAAGCGATTCAGAGAAGAGCCCTTTAATGCTACCGTCGATGCGTTAGTAAGTTTGATTATTCAAGATGTGTTGTGTTTGTCACAGAAGTGACTTATGGGTTAGAATCGGGGTGTTGCGGAACCTTCCTTTGTTTCTCGATGTCTCCAGGGACTTTCCGACGAGGCGGACGCTGAAGAACGAGAAGCAATCACTGATATCGCAGGCAACATCTATCTAGGCGGAGCCGATACGAGTCTTTCTGGTGTTGCCACGTTTCTCCTAGCTATGATCTGTTACCCCGAGGTTCAAAAGAAAGTTCAGGAGGAACTTGATTCTGTTTTTGGACATGGGAGGCTTCCTGATTTAGTGGATAAAGAAAAGCTTCCTTACTTGGAAGCAGTTATCATGGAAGTGCTGAGATGGAAGCCAGCAACACCAATTGGTGAGTTGTATATCAGAGACGAGGAATTTGTTTCTGACAGTGTTTGTAGGTGTTCCTCATTGTAGTACAGAAGATGATATCTATAAGGGCTATTTCATTCCCAAGAATACTGTCGTCGTTGGTAACGTATGGTGTGTAATCTTCCGAAAAAAATGGTGCCCTGTGTAATATGTTTACTTTCATGCGATAGGGCAATACTACACGATGAAACAATTTACCCGGAACCTGAAAAGTTTATTCCGGAACGTTTCTTAACTGAAGATGGAAAAATCGATTCCAGCGTACAACATCCCGCAGTAGCCGCTTTTGGTTTCGGTCGCCGGTAGGAATGAATTCTTTTAGATTAATTTGCATTCTAACGTCTACATATCGTTTAGTGAATGTCCCGGAAGACATGTAGCAATGTCATCAACTTGGATTTTCGCTGCTTACATTTTGTCTGCGTTCAAGTTGGAAAAGCCAGTTGATCCTGTGACTGGAAAAGTTATTGAACCTAGTATGTTGTATCATGCCAGTCTTGTCTAGTACGTTTTCTCGATATCTTTTGTGCCGTTATTGAAAAAGTCTTCTGATCTTTTTAATATGGTAACAGCACTCCCGTCCCATTCAAAATTAAGGCGACACCTCGTTCAGATCAAACTATGCAAATGATTAGGTTTTTGGAAGCCTAGCTTGAACTTACCGTGATTGTGTATTATTTTTATTTTGCTTTTTTGTCACTTGTAGTGACCTATGATTTACGTCTTTTCATCATATTGAGGTAAAGTAATTCCTTCGTTCCAAATATTCTACTTGTATACTACATATACCTCTGGGATGACTTTTACGCTCTGATTTTATACTTCGACTTTCACCACCTAATGTTACCTGACGATTGATTAATTTTATGACAAAATTGATATTTGTACTTCAGAATTTATCTCCGATCGAACGATAAGCTTGTATGTATTATGTAGGCGCTATTCAAGTTCGATCTAAGTTCAAGCCTCCAAACGTTGTTCGAACACACTTATTCGAACCCGACGTTAACTATCATTTGATCTGTTACTTTGACGCTTTCCCAGCACTATCTTCAACCTTGACTTTCCCCTCACTTTCACTATTCCAATTAGTTGAAAAGAGTCACCGGGCGTAATGCAAACACGACGTAATACATTATGGTTGTTACTCACGTCCCATTTTCACCAGCGATGCCATAGGCCAGACTCGAACTAGAAGAATCAGAGAAGAATCCAACGCGTATATTCATATCTTCGGCGTACCTGCTTTTGGGATGAGTGAGGTAAAGTCAGGCTCCTATAGTTAAAATGAGCGGGACATATTTTCGAACGCCAATTTGGCTCCCAAGTTACTAGTCCTTTCTTCCCCACGTCCAGAGTTCCAATAATTAGCTCAAGCTGCTCATGATGAAAGCCCCATCTCAAGATAAAGCTAGGGGTGTTACTACCATCTGGGGTGCTGATCGCTAGCTCGACTACATATACCCCAAGATGTAATTCGACCCTCCAACTTTTCCCTTTGGATCTCAACTCTTACATTCGACACGGAAAACTACATATCATGCTCGAAGTTTTATCACTGGTGGCTATTATCTCATTGGTTTTATTACTGAGAAGAAAAAATACATCTACATCGCTTCCTTATCCACCTGGGCCCAAAGGTCTCCCTATAGTAGGAAATATCTTTGACTTTCCAAAAGACGGGAGTGAATGGGAATTCTACATAAAATGTGGAGAGAAACTCGGTATGTATATACAATTATATTACTTTTACACAATTACAAGTAGAATCAAATTTACAATTTACAGACTCAGATATCATACACTTCAATAATGCAGGTTCTCATATTGTTGTTCTTAACTCCCTACCGGATGTTCTTGAACTTTTGGACAAGCGATCTGCGAAGTACTCTAGCAGGGCCCCTTTTACAATGGCCAATGAACTTTCTGGCTGGGCTTGGTTGGTTGGAAATAAACCATATGGTCGACAATGGAGGACTCGGCGGAAGATATTTCAGCAACATTTTGATCCTTCAGATCCTTCTCTTTATACACGTTGGCAATTATATTATGGCAAGATATTGTTGAAAAATTTACTTGAAAGTCCGGAACAAACTTGGGAACATCTTCACCAGTACGTATGGCATATATTTCCAATTTATCGTATATTCATATGTGTTACACTTATAGTACTATATCCGGAGCAACAGTTTCTGTTACGTACGGAATTGAAGTGAGATCGATGGATGATCCATTCATCAAGCTCGCTATAGACGGAAGTCAATCGCTGATTGATACATTGGTACCGGGAAAGTATCTAGTTGATTCGATTCCTCTCCTAAAGCACCTGCCTGCATGGGTTCCTGGATGTGGGTTTAAACGTGAAGGCAATCAATACAGGAAGTTGACTGAACAGTTTAGAGAGGAGCCCTTTGTGGCCGCACTCAGAGCTATAGTAAGCATCGCCCTAGTCAACGGGGAATCACAAGTCCTTTTTATAATTTTATTAACTTATGGACCTGCAGAATCAAGGCTTGGCGCAGCCTTCATTTGTCTCTCAATGCCTCCAAAGATTATCCGATACTCAGGTCTCAGCAAATGAAGGCGAGAATGATGAATATACGGCGATAATCGACATAGCAGCTAGCATTTACGTTGGTGGCGCAGATACTACACTATCCGGTGTTGCCACAATATTACTAGCGATGATTTGCTTTCCAGAAGTTCAAAAGAGAGCTCAAAAGGAGTTGGACAGTATCCTGGGACATGGGCGATTACCGGAGCTAGAGGATAAGGAGTCGTTACCTTATTTGATGGCAGTTATTCTGGAAGCGTTTAGATGGAGACCTGCATTTCCGACTGGTTCGTAGTAGAAGTTTATTTTTTAATATGTGGAATGATCGAGTACTCATATTGGGGGATGGTGATAGCACTCCCTCATTATACTACGGAAGATGATGTGTACAAAGGGTATTACATCCCGAAAAATACAGTAGTTATTCCTAACACTTGGTACGTACTATCTCATATTCATCTATGTCTGTAAACGTGGTCAGTGTTTTTAGATGCTTATGCGTCACGGTTCTATGTAATTTTTACAGGGCCATTTTACACGACAAGAACACATATCCAGAACCAGACAAGTTCATTCCTGAACGCTTCTTAACAGCAGACGGAAAGCTTGATCCTAAAGTTCAAGATCCTACTATAGCAACCTTTGGCTATGGTCGTCGGTGAGTTCTGTTGATCGATCAGTCCCAAAACATGTTATTTCGAGTCTTCGTGTTATAAGTACTTACAAACCTCTGATGCAGAGAATGTCCTGGAAAACATGTCGGCATGTCAGCTACTTGGATAATTGTTGCGTATATTCTTTCAGCTTTTAATGTGGAAATCCCAAGGGATCCGATAACTGGGGAGAATATTCAGCCTAGTATGAAGTATCGTTCTGGTCTTGTTTAGTATGTTCCTTTTTCTTTTTCTTTTTCTTTTTAATCTGCTTACGTTGTATGTGCCCACAGCTCACCAATACCTTTTAAATTCAAGGTTACTCCTCGCTCAGAGGTAGCTATCGAAATGATTAGATTATTGGATCTTTAGTAGAACATATATTACTAGGGTAGACCGTGATACAGGTTATATGGTTTTATCTACCAACAAATATTATCCCGCTTCGAGCTTGGTTTTTTCCAGTAGTTCCTCGGTAACGACGGGTATTCAATAATTTGCCTTGGTCAGGGTGACCGTACATGACAAGGTACATATGGCTGCAGGGACGCGGTCAGCCTTCTGGAACGTGGTAGTCACGTGCCAAACCGCGTATATTGTTGGCGACCAAACGTTGACACACATCGTGTTACCTTGAACCAGCGCGTATTAAAACCTTTAACCAACACTCAGCTATTCCACCTACTCTTAACTCCTCCAACAACCGTTCTTGAGAACCCAGTAGGTCTAGTCTACGGAACTATCGCGTATGACATACTAACGTATTCATAATTATATGCTTATAAGTCGAGAATGGATTTACCTGCAGAAATATGGATACAAATATTTAATCTAGCGGCGGACGATGATTTAATATTTCAATATGGATTTCAAACCTCTTTATCTGTTCATGCCTGGTGGAAAGGATTATTTGGAAAATGGCATCTTCGATCCCCACGAGAAGCGTTGAATTATATTCAAAAACAAAGTTATTTCACAAAGAAGGTTCGTATAACAGACCAAAAACCAAATACACAACTTTTTCTAACTTCATATAACCATAAAAATAGGCTATTGTGTCTACATGTCGTTCTTGGAGAGGCATAGGATCCGAAACTCTATTCCGATACTTATTCTTCGATCATCCATCAAAGCTATTAGCTTTATGCAAAGTTCTACAATCCTCATCGGCAACAGCAACTACGATATCTTCTTCATTAGGATGGTGGACACGAAGGATTCATTTAGCAAATCGAGACCATCGTGATGGTATTGCTATGATTGATTTGGAAAAGGCGCTTTTACTTGTTATGAAACATTGTCCCAATCTTGAAATTTTCGTTGTTGATTGGCCAATGGGAAGTACTTTTGGACCAGTTGCGGATTCTCTTGCTTTTCAAGCTTCGAAATCTTTACGAACGGTTCATTGGCAAGTTCCAAGTGATGATTTACCTAAAGTCATTTGGGCTTTAGATTCACTTCCCTATATTGTCGCTGCCCATATTCATCTTACACCTCAATCGACAAATGTAAACGGTATGATAATTGGTGGAGATGATGAAGAACAAGACGATGAAGATAATACATCCGAACGTGGTTCAATTAAACTTGGAGCCGCATCAAATCTTCAACTTAAACTTCGTTATCTTCAACAACTCTCTCTTAAAGGACGATTTGTCGAATTTCTAGAACAAGCAACAGGATGGACATTTCGTTCACTTGTTAACGTTTCATTGGATTATGGAAATAATCGAGACGAACTTCCAGATATAATTTCATTCCTAAACCAACATGGCAAAAAACTTGAATTCCTCGATATCAATTGTATCCCAATGTTGGACGTTTCAAAAATCTTGGAATCATGTCCGAATTTAACAACATTCGCATTCAATGCCGATTGGAGAATAATGCCAAATGATGGAATTGCTTCTGAATTGGTTAGAATTCCTCATTTCAATATTACAACTATTGGATTGTATGGACTTTATTTTGCTTTTGGTGTTGGTCATGGTGCTGCTCAAGCTCAAGGATCACCTATAACTGCTCAAGTTATAAGGAAATCAAATGATTTGAATGTTGCTGCGTTGAATAGGTTGAATTTTCCGAAATTGGAGAGTGTTAGAGTTTTGAGTCCGGTGGTTTTGATGGATTTGGAAAGGGAGAATGGACCTTCGGAAAAGGAAGGTGGAGTGATGAGGTATGATAATTGGTGGAATATGTTGAGTAGAGCTGGGATTAGACTTGAAGATTGCACTGGTGCACCTTTGGGAACTTTACCTCAAGATGATCCCGGTCAAGCTGATGAAGAGGAGGAGGGGGAGGAAGGGGAAGAAGAAGAATGGGAAGAAGATTGGATCGGAGAAGATGAAGTAGTAGGAGAGGAATCCTCCATCTCGAGTGATGATGATGAAGCGTTTCAATCTGCTGAAGAAACATTCACTCTTGGTAATACAAATGGAACAGACGATAAGGAGGAAGAGGAAGAAGAAGACGAGGAAGATGAAGTTGAGAATGAGCTCGATCCAGGGAAGAAACACGTTAACGAGTTGAAACGTCTCCTTGAAGAATGCCGGGCCATGGAACGCGAAAAAGAAGAATTACCCTACGCGTCAATGATGAATCGATCTTCTCAATATTCTGGTAATGTTGATTATGGAACAATATACCAACAAATGACAGGAAATGGTAACGCGAACTCCACAAACGATCCTCAAGCTTCATCCCCGGCTTATAATGAAAGTCCAAGTCCCGGAGAACCTGAAGAGCCGGAACCTTTCACCTTTGGAGAACGAAGAGGTCCACGAAGAGGTCCTCGTGTCAGTTTCGGTATAAGTGACGTTCCACCAACAGAAGAAGCGTTACGAAGAACGTCGACAAGTGGTTCGAGAAGATCTTCAGCTCGATATACACCACCTTCCAACAACAGTTCTCGTCGTACTTCATCGGTTTTTCTACCTCCTGATTCTCGACGCACTTCCTCTGTATATACACCATCGGAATCTGATAGTGCTACTGTTCTTGGTTGGCCGGAAGCTTCACCTGCTTTTTCTGAATCTGCTACCCTTGTTCCTGATGATGGCGAGTATTATGAATACGACGATGATGACGAATATGATGATGATGACGAAGATGACGAAGAGGAAGAAGAGGAAGAAGACGTTCATCCTGTTTCTACCTTGCGCAAACTACTAGAGGAATGTAGAGCTATGCGAGAGGAATCAAACGAAGAATCAATGTTTGGCAATATGATGTACGGTGGAGGTCCAATGATGGGGATGGGGATGGGGATGCCACCCATGGGTTATGGAATGGGTGTGCCAATGGGTTATACTGCTCCTCAAGCTCCAGGATACCGCCCAAATCCAAGAGGACCAACAGCCCCAATCAACAATTATTATACCACCCCCACATATACCAGTAGTAATCCAAGAACCTATTCGAGACGATAGATATACCATGTTTCTGCTTTTTACCTCTAGAATACATGATGTAAGATGATACTGAATTTTCATGCTTGCTTAAGACCTCCTTTATTACCTGACCGGGTCTTGCCATGACAGCACAGCCACAGATGCCGACACATAACCCGGAGTCCGAAATCCAGGCTCCTCGCAGACATAACCAGGACAGAACCAGAACGAGATGAATAGGTGAGGATCATTATAGAATCTATGGGGACTGGAGATCACTGATTCTATGGACGACCAGAGGTCCAATTATTCTTGTGAGTCTGTATGAAACCATGTTGATAAGAAAGAATCTGAATCTTTTGTAGACTATAGACGAAGCAGAGGTAATTTCGGATGTTTTTTCCCCTCCAGATCTGACCTGGATCCCCCGATAATCAGTATCTCGTAGATCAACTGGTAAATTCCAGCACACCCCGAACGTCTAACCTGGTATTGAAACTTTTACCAGCCACCCCCATCGGCCGACGATGATGAAATGCTCAAGAAACTGAGGAGGCGTTTACAGGACCTCCTCACAGAGCTCCGCTCAGGTGCAGAAGGGAGTGGTACTTCATAAGAAATATTCTCCATGATTAATGATGAATTTCCAATCGTGCTCGGCTATAGTTTAGTCCATGTGATCATTGGCGAGAGTCTGACTGATGTCATTGAGTTGTCGTTTATTAACCCCCACACCCGTATACTGCGTTACAATCTCTTGATATGCTACAGAAGACGTATGTGCCCACTTCAAAGACTGTCTATTTCTTTCCAGCCTTCTTGGCAGCAGTACGTGCTCTGTTAATCTGTTTCTTCCAGCCGAAACATTGCGTGCAAGCTATCATATGATGTATGTTAAATTGACTTCGGAGCATAGGATAGGCATTGAAAACGCACTTGGTTGGCCGTGCTTCTTGCATTGGTAAACACCATCCTTATTCTGGGACACAGTCGGGCATTCGATAGCCTCGCGGTCAATGGGATCAAACTGTCGAAGAATAAGTGAGTATATGCTGCTTAATATGATGAGTTCAAGGAAACCTACGCCATAGAAAGCATCGTTGTCTTCTCTTCCATCATAATCGCACTCTGTGCACTACAGATAAAGACTTATTAATATGATTGATCAACCGAGTCGATAAACTCGAAATGACTCACGACTTCTTTGAAATGTGCAGAGCAGAAGAGAGCATCGTTGAGTTCTACAGTTGCAACAGCAGTTTCAGCCATGGTTTACTGATAGTTGAAAAAAAAAGGTGTGATGGATTGTGAGAGATGAGATGGTAATGAAGATAAAAGAGAAGTGTGGGGAAAAACAGCTGTTTATATATGTGGGAAGAAGGGCGGAAAGGAAGTCTTGTCAGCTGGTCTCTTTGAAACCTGGAACTTGGGTCACGTTCAAACCTAGATTTACATTCTGGGGTAAATGCGGGGTAGTAATCCCCCTCACTCTCTTGCGTCCCTGATAGGTTTCGGCATATCACAATTCAATTTACTTTAACAAGTTACGTGTAAACGGAGACTTGGCAAATGGAACCACCATTCACATGATCATTCTTTATTACTACCACTTGCTCTTACTCAAAGAACCGTCAGCCATTAATATTAACCTGCAAAAGTAAAATATATTATTAGGACATCTCTTTATACATATGGAACCAGGATTGACACTTACACTTTGACCTATGAATGATATACAAGTAGAATTATTGATCGTGTGAGTTCATCAAGTTTGAATATCTATTATTATGTTTCTAACTCCGCAAGCCTGGGTGACTTACCAGTGACATGTTTCGCTTCTTCGGAAACGAGGTAAGAAACAAGGGCCGCAACATGTTTCGGTTGAGCAATTTTATCAGGATTTGAGATTAATCCTTTGTTCCATGGTTCCACGTCTTTAAGTTGATCGACTGAAGAAAAGTGAGTCAATGGTTGAATGTCAGATATTATTATATCATAAAATCAAAGGCTCACGAAGAGGTGTTTGAACAAAGCCTATATATATACCGAGACCATGGAGAAGTTAGTCGTCGATTTAATGATTAAAACAGGAGAATGTACCTGGTGCATACGCATTGACTGTAATATTATATTTTTCTAGTTCAGCAGCTATATTCAATGAAGAGTAAATAATCAGAATTATGTAGCCCTTGGGAAGGCTACTCAAGAACTCGTGGATTACCTGCACTTTGAGTCAAAGACTTGACACAGAATTTGGTAGCGCAATAAAGTGAAATTATAGGTTGACCTTGTTCCAAAAAAACTATTAGTTTTTTTTTTCTTCTGGAAGTGAACCTTTTTTTGAATATAATTGACCTTGTTTTCCTGCAATTGAACAAGCTCCAATAATTCTTCCCCCTCTTCCTTGTTCAATCATCTTCTTCGCAGCATGTCTATAGCACAGATATACACCTTTAGCATTCACATCAAATATTTCATTCCAATCATCGAGTGTAGCTAGAATATATTATTACAAACATTTAGTCCCGAAACTGAAATTTCCATTAAATGACGTACTCTCAAGGAAAGGTTTAGGTTTACAAATCCCAGCATTAGCAACCATCTACAAAATACCATATATCAATTAACAACCAAACAACCAGATGTCAAGCTTTTGGCAAGTCCTGAAAACGTGACGAACCACATAAAGTCCACCAAGTCTCTCATCATTTCCAACCTCTTCAACCATCTTCCCAACTTCTTCATCCTTCGTAACATCCGCCATACAAATAACAACCTCCCTTCCCAATCCTAGCTTTACTATCTCCTCTTTGACATTTTCGAGTTCTTTTAAAGAGGAAGGTAAATCATTAAGGGCAATGTTATATCCATCTTGAGCTAATCTTGTGGCTATTGCTTGACCTATACCACGCGAGGCTCCTGTTATCAATGCTACACCTTTATTACTAGTCATGGAAAAGGATAATGATAGTTGTAGTTGGGGGTTGAGGGGTTGAAGTTTGAATGTGATATTGAGTAGGGAGATAGATGGGAACTTTATACCTGGGAGCATGGCGTTCGTGAGTTTTTTTTAAGCTCAAAATTAGGGCTATGTGAGTCTATCATCTGTACGTGTGTGAGAGACCAATACCAATGAATGAGTGCACACGTGCATGATCAGTAATCATTAATTAAGATTTTTCGGTAATTCCGAAGTTGCTTGAAGTTAAGTTTGGTGGAAGCTTTTTTTTTTTTGGATGTTTTTATGACTTACTGCAAGTGTTTTATAACAATTCAATGCACTCCTTTTGTTTCTGTATATGTAGTACCGTGATAGATAGATAGTGCTATTATAATAGTAGCCAATAGTAAATATTCAACTATCAACATTGTATATCCCAGTGGCTGCTCGGCCCGGAAGCTTCAACTTACTAAGAATGGGAGTGATTTAAAATAATTGTTAGTATCTAAAAATAAGTAACCCCTAAACTCAACTTCTTTTGAAGTTCTTTTGTAAGTAGTGTAGACCATAGTATGATAATAATAAAAATCAAAAA
>JAWPGT010000120.1:0-50691 GCA_034638255.1 Coprinus comatus
TGTTTTATTTTCTTCATTGTCCCAATAATCAAAGACATACCATTTGAAGTGGTAAAGCTTCAAGTTTAAAATGCTTGAGGTTACAGCTGATTGTAATTGCAGTCGAGGTTCTTTTATGAACTTAAGCACAGAGATATTGATAGGCGCCCCGTCAAATGAACCAAATGTAACTTGATGTCAAACATGTTTTGTAACTTACAGTCAACTAATGTCCCCTTCGGAGTGACATACGAAAAAAAATTGGAACGATACAGAGAAGATTAGCATGGCCCTGCACAAGGATGACACGCTTTTCCGGAGTGGTAGACCTACGGGTCTCAATATTTATTTTATTTTTTCTCATAACTTTTTTATGTTCATAGCAATCTTTTCTAGTTTCTCAACAATACAACTGATATCCGCAAAAGAAAGTAATGTGATATGAAGATTTGGAATACAAATTGATTATTTACTACAAGTTTTAAAACACAGTTCCATCACTTTCAATCTCAATAGGAGGTCCACAACGTGAGCAGGGCTGAAAAAAGAAGTAAACTATTCACTTACAGTTCAATAACTGTCATAGCACGCCATTCGACAATAGCTGGATGAGATGGCACTGCTGTAGGTAATCCGGACTTTGGATCGGTTGGGAGAGCATTAGGCCTAAGCGTTAAAACACCCAAATCTACAAGAAGGCCACCTACACCACAAATTAGTTATTAGTTCAAAACTAGAAACGGATTAAAGTATATGTGAAAAGAACTTACCATTACGATATTCAGGAAGTCCAGTCATGTTTTCCAATCCTTCAATTTGCCATCCCAAGATCTTCTGGAAGACTTCAACAAGACTGTAAGTAAGCCACTGGGTTAATTTGTGGAATGGAACGAGAATCTCGTCATTTTCTTCGTTGTTAATCGAGGACGTGGTCGATTGAGCTAATGAAGGACAAGGCCAGACATCACCCAATGAAACACCTCCAAGAGAAAGACGTGAAGGCCAGATTGGGTTCAACCCATCAAGAAGTGCTGTCCAGAGGCTGATAGGGGTACAGTTCGTGGAGAGGTTGGTAATGATTGCGATTCAAGGAAGTCTATTGTAAAACATTAAGCAAGTGAAAGGTCGCGAGTTGTTGTGCACACACCAACAAGATTTCCTGGTCTGCCTTCGGCTCCAAAGAATATAGGGCTCGCAGTAAGAGCCTTGCTGAGATTGTATAGGAGAGAAGTACGGCCTTCCAGACCGGTCATTGGATTAGATTTGGTTACTTGCATAGCGGCCGCAACGCGCTCAGTAGTTATCTTGGCCAAGCCAGCAGCTAGAGACATACTGATGAGTAAAATGAAGGATTATATTCTGTTGGAATAACTTACCATCAACACGGTATGGCTGGTTCGGATCGCTAGAGAAGAATCCATCTTGGAACATATGAATACTTGCAACTCCCAATCCTTCCGATCTACCAAGCGTCTTTCCTGTCCCAGGTTCAGTATACTTCCATGCATTTCCTGCACCAGCATCAAGAAGAACAGAGACAAGGAAAAGATCCACTAGGCGACGTGCTTTCTCCTTCACATCGATATCCGAGGACCATTTATCGGCCAAAGGTTCAACGCGAGCAAGACCTGCATCTAGATGACGCCAACGACCGTGTGGTTGAATCTATGATAGCGGAATAACGATCAGACCTGATACATCCATGGCGGAAAAAGCGGAACTGGGAAACTTGCGTTAGCCGGATCGGAGTTATAGTCTCTCTAAACATCGCCTCATAGTCAGTTCCACACCATAGATCTCTCACATTACACGCGGAGAACTACCTTAATAATGTTCAAACAATATGTAGCAACATCCGCCTCCTTTCCGGGATGATAGTCGAAATATTGAAGTTTGCCTTTCGTGGCAAGATCGTAGACTTTAGAACAGCGTTCACGAATTGCTGGTAATGTACGCAAGTACGCTGCCTTGGCTTGAGGGGTGAGCTCTCCGAGAATATTCATGGTGGTAGTAGAAGGACAAGAAACGTTATCGTTCGAGGTTGGCCATCTCCGTATACATGATTGATCGGATAGGGGCTGTTTTGGCCTACAATTGGATATTCGCACACCTCTTCGACTTCGGATCACGATTCGCAGTGCCTCGTGTGGTTATACTAGAGTTCAGGAGTAATAAGGTAAACCCAAGTAACTGGACGTACTTGACCACGCTCATAGTACTCCAATTTAGGGGATCTTGTGCGTATATATTATAATCTTCGAGTATATTCAAAAGAACAAGAAAAGAAAGCATACTATTGTCCATTTGCATACGCATAACTTGTTACTACTGTTACAAAAAACGAGTCTCTTTAACGTTCCTACTAATCATATCTCACAACATCAACGTCAACATCAACCTTCGCGTTACCTCATTATCCCTTTAAATCGTAGTATATATCAAAAATCAATGGAGCCAAGAGATGAAAAAAAAAATAGTTCACAAGAACAAAAAAGTGGGAGGCATAATATAGGAACAAACCATAAAAGAACCCGATACGAGTGTGTCAAACACCATCTATAGGTTCAAGCAACATAGTAGAGACCCCAGGTCCCTTATCTATGTTCACTTACAAACAATTTCTCGACCCAACGTCCGGCCACCTTTTTTGAGTGTTTTAATTTTTAACTTGTTTTAAGAATCCGCTCCAATCCCAATTCCAACACCACTCCCACCACTAACTCTACTTCTCCTTCTCGCAACTTCACTTTGTCTAACTCTCCTTTTCGCACTTGCAAGTACATTTCTCTCTTTACCACCAGCACTAACCACTCTTCCTTTTATTGGCGCACCACCGCCAATACTACCCTTAGCACCCGCCCCAACACTCGATCTAGTTCTTCTCCTAGGTCTAAATCCACCACCACTTGGTACTCTAGCCTTCATAATCCCAGATCCCGAAGCAATCCTCATAGTACCTGTCCCATTCCTAGCATGTCCACTGGGTTGTTTGTTTGCGTCGGATTTATCATTGGTATTGGTAGTACCATAAACACCAGATGAGGATGAAGAAGCAGCAGCTTCTCTTTGTGAAGCTAACTTTGCAATAATTTTCGACCTCGAGATTCTTGGTTTCCTACCAGTGAGAGACCGTTGTTTGAAAGGTACACTTCCCGTATCAGAAGCGGTAGTTGCAGTAGCACCCGCGACTTTATTTCCTTCCTCATCAACACCTTTACTTGACAAGGACGCCAATACCGGAATACTAGATCCACGAGGATTCATAATAGGTTTACTGAAAATCTTTCCAGGTCCAGGTGTAGCCAAAGCATTAGCATTCGAAGAAGTTGAAGTTGGCGAGAGAATTGTATGAAGTTGCCGTTGTGGTTGTTGAGAAATCCTAGGAGAACCAACTCCAAATCCAATTGTACCTCCACTCGTTCCTCTCCTATGCATTTGAACTTTTGGACTATTAGTAATAGCTCCCAAAAGTGACGCTTTCTTCTTTTTCCCAATGCCGCCTCCGACACCTCCTATCGATGCAGAAGTCGATGGCATGGCTGCGATTCCATTCGTATTACTGGTATTAGATGTTGTAACAGCAGTAGCGGTAGCAGTTGTCGCAGTAGTAGTCGCCGTGGTGGGATTTGAGTTTGAGAAAGATTCGGGTTTCTTCATTTTAGCCAATGAACTAGCGGTAGGAGCAAACAACCTCGAGCTTCCCATCGTACTCAACCTTGAAGCAACAGTAGAAGCTCCACTTCCACTTCCACTCCCACTCCCACTCCCAACCTTCACTCCCATACTTCCGACACCAGCACCTGTAGCCGTCGACATCCTCGATTTCACACTAACACCAGCAGTTCCTGAACCCATTCTACTAGAAGCAACAGAACTATTACTTCCTGTTCTTTTATGACCATTTACCCCAGTACCGGTCGTCCCAAGGTTGAAAGTGAAAGACGGAGGTATAGGAGACCTAGACCTCCCTAAAGAAGCTGAAGCTTTTAAACCTTGACCTTGATTTTGAGCAACTGATAGTCGACTACCACCTGCCCCGGCGGTTCCGTTACCGTTGACCATGGAACCCGAACTTGCCGCACCATTAACACTGCGTGTTGGTGCGAAACCAGTCGTACTAGCTTTCTTTGCCGTTGCCGCTGCCGACGTTCCCGCTTTATCTTTATTCGGCATTGTGGATGAGGCTGGAACACGAGTAGCAGTAGTGGGAGGGGCGGCTATTGGTTTACCTCGATTCCAAACGCTAGTGACTAAATTCTTGGCAGAAGTCAAGAACGCGAAACGTCCTGCAGCTTTAGCTTTAGCACCTAAGACCCGCCACAAAAGGCGAACAAGAAAAGAACCAGAAAAGAAAACGAGAAGAGTTAGCATCCTGTTACCCCTGAGAGAGCGCCGCAATCAAAATGTGTAGTAAAGTGTATATGTGGCCATAGAAAATTAAAAAGGCCAAAGAAAGAAAACGGCAAAGAAATAGAGTACAGACCATTAGCATTAACAGCACTAGCTCTAGCTGCACTTTTTCTCCTTGCAGCAGCAGCACCAGCACCAACACCAACAGCCGAACTTCTTCTTTTCGCTCTGCTCATTTCCAATTTTCGTTTAATAACTTGACGTTCTCTTTCTCTTTTCCCTTCTTCGACTTTCTGATCTTCGGTTTGGTTATCAACCTCCATATCCACATCATTCTCTTCCCTTTCCTTGTTCTTTTTATCCTGAGCTTGTGTTTGTGTTTGAGCTTCAGGATCAATCTTAATTCTTTTACCTCCTCTTTCACGTTCTTCATCCACAGCCATCATCACACCCTCCCCTTCATCGACACCATCCATATCATCATCTTCCTCTATATTATCATCATCACCAAATCCGCCAGGTATAGCCATACCACGTCTCCCATTACTAATAACTCTAGTCGACCCACTAGTTCTTCCACCTCCTATACTTCCTTTTGAACCAACACGAACGCCCATACCAAGATTCTTAACGGCACCAGGTCCAGTTTTCGGTCTTCTAGGTCCATTACCACCAAGACCAAGGTTACTAGTGTTATCTTCATTCAACACACTTGACTTTCTCTTCTTCCCAATTTCCACTTTCTCCATCTTTCTTTTCACCAATCCATCAATACCTTCCATTTTTTGGAACTCTGCATCATGCACATCATCAAATTTCTTCGTTATCTCTCCTTTCCCTAAACCTACACCACTCAATCTCGAAGGTAAAGGTTTCACATCCCTCTGCATCTTTTCCACATCTTCCTTTGTATGCATTCCAGGATTTAAATTACTGATGATATCAGAACTAAGTCCTTGAACACCAGAAGCCTGTAATCGTTTATTCATTTCTTCCAAAACACTCGAAGCAGCAGATCGAAATTCGTTATTCGAAACATTATGTTTTGGATCCGGTGATCCAAAAATAAATGGAGAAGGGGATTTATGTGATGATAGTGAATTCAATTTGGAATGAGAACGAGATCGAGTTGGGGTTTGAGAGGCCATTATCATTGCTGCCGCATTCAAAGTACTAATACCATTCTCAGGTACGTTTCTAGAAGTATTCCCTTCCCCTTCCTCTTCCCCGTTACCGTTGCCATTGTTATTGATATTATTATTGCCAGTATCGTTGACGTCGACTTTATCGGCATCAGTATCCATATCCAAATCGGAAGGTTTATTAGGACTAGAAGGAACTCCAGGAGCAAGATCATTAGCCGTCAAGGTCGGATAAAGACTTTCGAAGTTCCTTTTTTCAGGTGCCCAAAAGTTTCCAGCATTTCGAGAAGTAGAAGGTCCGCCAGGACTCATAAGAAGATCAAAACTCGTCGTAAGAGGTTTCAATCGCGGTGTTTGGAAGATATTTTCTCCAGATAAACCAGTATTGTTTGTGCCTGGATTTGAAACAAGACGAATGGTAGTTGTAGGTTGTTGTTTCATTGGTGTTGAAACAGCACCAAAACCATAACCCATACTCAATCGAGCTTCAGAAGGAGCAGGTATACCTGGACGAGATGAACATCCAGGTAACGGTTCTGTTGACATTCGTTTGTTTTTTCCTGGTGCGGCGGCAGAAGGGGAATCGTCGTTCAGAGAAATAAACCCAGGGTTGGCGGAAGAATGAGGAAAGGAATGCTGGGTAAGCGCAAGTTCGTCTGCGGTTAGTTGCGGTGTAGATTCAGAATTCGGTTCATGTGTGGTCGATGGTGGTTTGGAGGATGATTTGGATGAAGATGACCCTATCGATGGATGTTTTCCGTGGGTGTTCCGCTTAAGACCAAGTGACGTTGCGATTGCCTTCAGAGAAGAACCAACAGCTGTAATGAAGAAAAATTAAATTAGAGGTTGGTAATGAAATCAAGTTGATGGAAGTCGTACATTTAGAGCCTCCGGTTCCAAATTCTCCAGAACGATGGGAAATTGTACCCTGCGATGAACCAGTTTCATCGACCTCTGGAATACTTTCCATTACAAGCTCCCATTGTTCACTCATGCGCGACAACGGATTCTTCGTCACCTTGGCATCTTCTTCCGGAACCACTGCAGATATATTTTCTCTTTTCGTTGGCGATGGTGATTCGGCTACACTGCTGGAGTCTGAGTCTGTTTCACTGCGCGCAGCAATGCTGAGAGGGTCGTCCTTGGGCAGAGTACCGGCTTTCTGTTTGAGTCGTTTGATGAGGTCGACGTTCTTGCCATTGGCCTTGATAGAATGGATCTTGCAGAGCTTTACTAGCTGGTCCCGTTTGAGCGAATGAAGTGCTGGGCTGTTAAACAGAATTTCAGTGGTTTCCGACATTCTGGCATCAATCCAACAGTACATGCGCCCCTGATACTCACGCGCCCTTCATATTTCGGTCATGTGACCGCGTTAGTTCCACAACATCTGCCTAATTCGGGACAATTGAATTGAATGAAATGTCTATCATGATGAAAACAAATAATTAAGCTTCTTCGATCGCATGAAGCAGCCGAAGCGAGTTTAAATCACAAAGAAAGCATTGAGGCCATCGAAGGGTGACTTGTTCCTTAGTCCACATGCACATTGCAGGGCCAGGTTAAATCTCACTAGTTTCTATTTTTATCGCGTTCAATACTAAGCGGTTGCAATCTCTGGTTGCAATACATCAAGCCTTTGCATTGAGATAAAGAATAAAATCCTATTAGCTCTCGGGGAGTACCAACTCAGTTCAAGTTCTTTCTTGAAACATTAACCCGTTAGTACTGACTCAAGTGTCACCTTGTACGTCAGTAAGTCTCAGATAAATCATGGAACAAGAGAGCATATGGATGCAAATGCAATGAATTAAAGTGGTAGATAAAGTTGAATAATGTGATGCGAAAGCATGAAAAGTCAAGGCAGAAATATAACCTGTACAGCAAATCATGAATAACTCACCCGAGTTCTAGGTGGTGCGACGTGCCCTGACGTTGGTTCATTAACTAACCAGCCGGACGTGGCTACTAAATTGAAGCTCTAAAATAGCGTCAAGTGGTGGTGGTCACAGCAGTAATGGGGGTTCGTACCAACTCCAAGGAGAGTATAAATGTGAGAGTGTGCATCGTACACAACTAATCGAACGATCAAGGATTTGCACTGACTCTGGCCATTAACAATTGTCGCTCCCCTGCTCCAACTTTCTCTTAATTCCTAATCCCCAATTCGCAGAACTATTGCCCGGTAGTAGATGGTTGATCACAAGTGGCACGGGTGGAAAATTCTCCAACTTCTATCTGGATTGTCACCGCAACGGAAATTAATCGTTGTCAATTGATCTAGTCCAATATGAAGTTGTGATGAAGCATGATGAAAGATATCGCTTCGCATATTGGATTGATCCTTTGCAAGAAAAGCTGCCTTTCCGTTTGGCCATGTGTACCACCGCCAAGGCGAAACTAGGTAAGTTGTTACGAGTCATATGTACTAGTATTTCCCAACATCAAGCTGATGCAGTGAATCTCTTGTCATTAGTACACGGCTTGCAGGGATTTATTTATAAAATAGACCTTATAGGATTCAGACACGGAAACGAAGCCTATTTGGACGCAAATCTCTTGACAATAATATACCAGACACCTAGAACTCAAACAACAGATACATGTTAAAACCGAGGCTTGCCCTCATGAGAAACTATTTCGTAAAATACCGCATTTCATTCATTGTCGGAAGCGATCTAGGGTCGTCTGGTGATATACTCTTAGAATGAAACTGAATTGTACAAATTTGGTGTCAAGGAAAATGGATATGCCTATTGTTGACTTTAAATCCTCTTCGTTTATTTTTACGAAGATAATCGATTGAAAAGGGGGAAAGGACATTTGTGTTTGTGAATTTTGGAACGGAGCAAGGTTATATACTTGATATTGTGTAGTTCATGTAGAAAACTTACAACACATTGTTTTTACTTTTATTATTGAAGAAAAAATTTGAAGAGAAATCAAGTCCTCTTGCACGAGAAGAAAATCTTAGAATGTATCAAAAATAACTATGAGAAGAAACAAAATAAATATTGAGACCCGTAGGTCTACCACTCCGGAAAAGCGTGTCATCCTTGTGCAGGGGCCATGCTAATCTTCTCTGTATCGTTCCAATTTTTTCGTATGTCACCCCGAAGGGGACATTAGTAGAAGATAATGTTACGAATTGTATGTGACATCAAGTTACATTTGGTTCATTTGATGGGTCATGGGTGCCTATCCCGTCACTTCCCAAGTCCCTTCGGTTCCGACTCCTCGTCACTTCTTACAACGACGAACACCTTGCCCTTATCGAGTGACTCCAAAGTCCCCTTTCCTCAGAGCTAGCAAAGAGAGGTTCAGCCGAGTTAGAGTCTGTGTTGAAGATCTCTAATGGATCCGAGCTTGCAATGGTTAAAATGGTGGATTTTGTGGGATTAACAGATCCATATTACTGTAACACCTGTGCCAAGCTCTTGGAGGCTTGGACTTGGTAGGATGATTCCGCCGTAAGTGTAATCTTCTCCTCCTAACTCTCAATGTACACACAAAATCTAGAGAATTGTTTAAAGACAGAGGTCACGAATTTGTCTTTGATTCCAAGAGCTCTCTGATGTTAGAATCGGATGTAGTTATAACTGGAAAGAACTTGGGGAGTTATTTGCGTCATTTTTCCACATTTACATCCGGGCCCAAGTACAATGGTCAGATCGGGAATCTTTTCCGTTGGTAGATGATGACAAGAGATGTATTAATTAATTTCCTAGGAGGACCACGAGGCTGACAAGGAGGTTCGAGTCCCAGGCTACATTGTAATGACAGTAATGACAGCCACCAGTACCTTCGAGAGACATAAAAAGGTGGATGATCTTGTCGAAACCCTTTCTTCGCCATCCCCAGAGAACTCGAATTCCAACAACCTCATATCTATATTCACTCGATCTCAACTTGTATCCATGATGGCTCCCTCCAACTCTACTACTACCCGTTTCCAGACTTTTTTTATCTTCTGGACAATCCTATGGAACGTCATCTTATTCCCATTCTCTATTATCTACCACTACACTTGGGCCGCACATCACAATGTCAACTCGGATGAGGAAATTGACATTGAGGCTAACGTTGTTCCAGGTACTACCAATACCAATACCAATACCCAAGGTTTGTCGTCAGGTTATTCACTTGTCGATTCTGATTAATATTCGAGTTAGTAGCTACTACGAGTGTTATCAGAACACTGTTTAATTTTCAGATCCCGGGAGTCAGTTCTGGGAATGTCAACAGAGGGGAGGAAATGCTGGATCTTTATCCCAGTATGAAATCATTCTCCTTTCAATACTATTATTAATCTTTTTAACTCTCAAAAAAGCATTAGGTGGGTTATCGACACCAGGCTTCCACAACGGAGCACAAATCACCATTTTGGCCAATGAAACAATTAAACCGAAAACACAAGCCGAGGTCCTCGCTCAAGCTATGGAACGTTATGGACCTAAGCCCACTGAAGCCATTGCCGGAGAACGTGAATCAATCACTTCCACTTCCACTTCCGCCAACCTCGAAGCAAGCTCAAGTTCCGAGTTCGAGTTGGATGGCAATGAGAGATCTGGTGGAGAAGAGTCAGTTACGTCATGTGAAACTGGACAAACTGTCAGTGAAAAGATTTCTGGTGACGAGAATGAGGACGTTCACGATGATGAGTCCATTTCTTGTGAGTCACTTTTTAGCTCAACGTCCCTAATTCCAGTTTATTTACGATTTTTAGCTATGGATTCATGCAACTCATTCTACACTTGCGCTGAAGGCTATGAGTCTGAATACTACGATTTGTAAGTTGATTCAGGAATCGGGACGTAGCTGCAGCCTTAACGATGATAGAATAGATTATGAGAATAATAAACTTGAGTTAAATACGCAGAGTATTCTAGATGTGTACGACAGGACTGAAGTCCGAAAGTAAAAGAAAGATAAAGTGAATATACAAACATGAGACATAATTAAAGGCATACCTGAAGTCCGAAAGTAAAAGAAAGATGGACTTCAGGGACAGAGAAAAGAAGGTTTAAATACCCTATAATATATGTGCCTGTTTACTCCCTAAGATCATAGCCTATAACATGTTCCTGTCTCCGCAATTCTGGACCGCCATCTAGTCCACCGTTCACACATTGATCTGCCTAAACCTTCAACAAGCCTGCTGTTCTACTGTAGGACATTCCATGACAAGCATAGTGAAGGGTCGAATTTTCTCTGTATTTATTTTTTTGTTCTATCATCCTCTTCTTTTCTTTGGTACTACAATATATCCTTCCTCTTGTTTGTCACTCTCTTTTCCTAAGATTGTGACTATTTATAATGCAATAGTTTAATTATAATTCTCTTGTGGTGGCCAATATTTTGATTACAACAGATCCGATTCGAACCAATGGTCCCAGGTAAATTTACTATTAACAGTTCCCCACTTCACATGTCTCTGCATATTGATGATAGTGGAGCTTCCCAAGCATGCTGTTGAGTCCGAGATACATGGATTAAATGGGTGTGAACACTGAATACCATCTTGCCAAGATGTTGCCTCCATTGGGAGCTCCAGATCTTCAGACATCAATCAACTGGTGATTGTGTTAAATCTAGAGAGACCCTCAACAGGTGGGGTTGTGCTTTGTATCACTTCTACCAAGTTGATTAGCTCAGGGACAACAGGTTCAACACACTAACAAGTCATTGGTCAATTGACATTTGGATGTTGGAAGTAAATTGAATGTACTCACCACTGGACATGAAACCTTCACAAACACAGCATGGCCCATATAAAAAAAACTTGTGCCGAAAAAAGAATTGCTTGAGAGTTGCTAGGGATAATTACATCCAGACAGAAGACCTGCCGTTCAGCATGTCATTTGGATATCAAGGTCTTTCAAGTGTACGAACTCTACAAAATTGCAAAATCTGCTTAAAGTAGAAAGGTACTCCAGAAAATATTCGAAGACTTGTAGTGTTCAAGTGATCTAACTTAGAGTCTCCAGTCATGGAGCCTTCATGGTTAACAGTGTGGTATCAAGCCTTGAGGGAGAGAGAGCTTTGTCAGAGAGCAGGGCTTGAACCAAAACCCAAGACTGGTGCTCCTAAAAGGTTGTTGTGCAACTTGTGCTTCAATAGGCCATCAGGATTTCGCGCATTTCCTTGAAGGTACTTGTGCTTCCTTGGAGGTACTTGTGCTTCCTTGGAGGTGGTTTCAAGGAAGTACAAGTAGCTTCAAGTAAGTTTTGGGGAAATCTGGAATTCTCCTTGGAGCAACTGTTGAACTATTATTAGTTCTTCCATGACATTCTCTAATGGCATTATGCTAGATGAACATGTGACTCAATATGTTCTTGCACGGACCATTGCATTAATGTATATAAACCTTGTAGTAGTTGCATTATATACTTAAGTTCTTTCTACCCTCAACAATCACCCTCAGTAAGTCTAAGTTGTACCTACCTTAGCATACATGCTACGCTCTTGTTTTAACAGGTTATGGGCCCCGGTTAGCCTGTACGACTCACGACGCGCACTTGATGAGTACTACTCATCGTGCAGCACTGAGCTCAAGGGTGAAGCTGGATTCACCTGTGAGGGAAGTCCGAGTTCCACTTACTCGAGACATTTGACCCATCAGTGTACTCTATGCATACCCTTACTGTACTTGGTTAGACAGGCAGCACATAGCTCTGTAGAACATAGCACATGTAGTGCAGCTTTAGTTCATAGTTCTGACAAATGTTTTGTTGTAGATTTCTATCTCCAAACTTTGATCATGGCATCTTTAATCCCTTCGATTCCAATCTTGACTGGTGCTGGAGACTACCAAATTTGGGAGGCTTGCATCATGTCAGTTGCTAACATGATCCACATGGATGGATGGTGTGTAGCAAGAATGATCGATGGCAGCGCCAGAAGGCCTGCAGCTGTTGGTGGTTCCCCTGCAACTGCCACCACCACAATGGTACCCCCAACCAACATCGATGAAATTTGAAAGTTCGATAATTGTGAGGCTTTCGCTCTTGGGATGATCAATTCCCGATTGAGTGATGACATGCTCAGGCATGGCCAACACACCTCTGATGGTTTGTGGAACCACCTGAGAACCGCTTACAGCACATTCTCGGCAGGTGCAGCTTATGAGCTGTATGCTTCTGCAGATTCATTCCGATTATCTGGTGTGAACGATCCCTCTAAGGAGATCTCTACCTTTAGGAACTATTTCACACAGTTACAGCAAGCCTCACCCCCCATCAATGTTCCAGAGATCCTTTGGGCTCTCATGTTGATGACACGCATTCCTCCTCAATGGAGTGCTACTCATGCTGCCCTCCTGGTTCAATATGGTAACTCCCTTTCAACCTTAATGGTCCAAATTGTTTCAGATGCAATTATGGGTGCTTGGCAGGACTCCCATGGAGCCGCATCTGCTTCTTGTGCTGCTTCTACCAGCATTAAAAACTACAAGGGTGCAAACCCCTATTCTAAACCCTCAGGTGGTGCTCCACAGCAGCCCCAACAACAACAACAGAAAGCTTCTGGGTCTAATTCTAGACCAAATCAGAACCAGAACTCCGGTTCTGGTGATGCTTCTGGGGGGGATAAGGATAAAAAGAAGAAGCATCGACGTGGAAAACATGGTGGCAACAAAGCCAACAAAGGTGAAGGTGATGATGGTGATGTAAATATGATCTTGTCTCCCACTGTTCTGGAGTCTTTCACAACTCCCACTAACAAACCTTCCTCCACTCGTTCTCTCGTCAAGAGGATGAAGACTACTGATCCCCAACTCAAGGCAGTGGCTTTGAAAAAGGCTGCTGATGAAGTTGTTGTGCACGGTGTAGAGCCTTATGTTGCTCCTCATACCACTCTTCTTCCTCTGGTTGGACACCTGGTCGGTTGTACCTGGTATCAGAAAAAGAAGGCAGAGGTCTTCGAAAGGATGGGTGCTCACCTCGGCTTCGGCCTGGCTGAACCCTCTCCCCCATCACTTCCACCATCACTCAATGCAATGGTTGCTACAATCCTTCCTGAAGAGGAAGTTGATTCGTCTTTGGTTTCTACACCTGGGTCCCCCACATGTCGATCACAGTCTCCCTCTTATGTCCCACCTTCCAATGTTCCTGATGCAATCGCAGAGGCTGATGCCTACATGAATGATCCGGACTTCGATGCAGATGCGGACTACGAGGTCAATGATGGATGGTACAATAAGTACGTTCCTTTCTTCTCTCAAGAATTCTTCATTACTAAATGGAACTTACAGAGATGCCCCCAAGCAAGCTTGGGGGGATGAACCAATGGCTCCATCAGACCCCATGTTCTAGAGTGCCATATCGGACTGCTGGACATTAGTCGGACTATTACAAGTTCTCTTTCTACATCTACTACTGTTTGTACTCCCATTTTGAATATGATCCCTTCTCCTGTTTCTACTTGTGATTGTTTTGTCTTACCGACGAAATATTTAAAAGATCCTAAGAATAGTGATGAATCGTCGAAACATCTTGATGATTGCTGTTGAAAGCAATGTGTATACACGAAGACATAATAGTATAAGTATACGCACGAAGTGGTAGATAGTAGAGTGTGCTTGGTTGGAGAGAACAGAGTATAAGAGAACTTGATAGTTCGGGAACTGTAGAATACAGGAGCAAATGTAGACTACTTATAGCAGAATGTAATGGTCCGTGCTATGACTAGAAAGGAGTCAGGTGTTTACTACATGTCAGGTAATTATACATGAAACAGGAGTTGATACAGGAGTTGAAACACATAAGTGAAACACTAACTACAACCAATAAGGAGCTGCCATATAATGCAAAGCAGAATGAAACAATGAAAGTGAAACAAAATGAAAATGTCATGTGACTATCTAATAATAGTCTGTATTTTCCAACAATTGCTTATGCAACTTCTGTGAAGATAAAAGTAAACCTAACTATGCTAGAGAGTCTGCTATTTGGCTCCTTGATTCAGGTGCTAGCTTTAATTGCACACTGCATATAGCTGACTTTATCGAGTTAGAGAATGGAGAATTTGGTGGTGTCAGAGACGCCAGCAATAATCTCATAACCATAAAAGGTCATGGGAAAGTTCTCTTCCAACACGAAGTAGACGGAGTCACTAGAACGACTCCACTGTATCCGGTCTATTATTTAGAGTCTCTCTCCACTAGAATCATTTCACCTGGTGCCTTATGGCTGCAAGGAATGAGGAGTGAGTCAAATTTAAAGAGAACCAACATATTTCGTTCAAACGGAAAATTATTCATGCATGCATCACACATCACAACGTTTAAAGTTATGGAAGATGCCCTCCACCATGTTCACACTAGGTTGGTGCGTCACTATACTGTGAACCAGGTGCTATCTTATTGCACATCGAAACTTTCTGTTTATGATCTTTGGCACTGTTGATTGGTGCATCCTGGAAAGGAAGTATTGTGACAACTCCCAAAACACTTGGAAAAAGTACCCGAGTTTGATATTTCTATCTCTAGTCAAGTATGTGATGGTTGTGCTTGTGGCAAAATGTCCAATGATGCACATCATCCTTCTTCAACACAAGTGAAGACATTTTTAGAATTGATCCACAGCAATCTTCTAGAATTCCCCATTGCCTCATATCACAAGTACAAGTGGGCAATGACATTCTATGATGACTATTCTAGCCATGCCTGGATCCTCCTTCTATGAGCCAAATCTGATGCCTTCACGGTACTTGAAAGATTCTGTGCCTTCGAGGAAAAATAATTCAATAAAACAATTAAGCGTATCTGGACAGACAATGGTGGTGAATATGTATCTAAGCAATTTGAGGAATTCCTTCACTCAAAAGGGATAGTACATGAGATGTCTGCACCACATATATACCAGCAGAACAGTAGAGCAGAAAGACTGAACTGCACACTTCAGGAAAAGGCGCAAGCCATGCGACTTACTGCATGCTTACCAGATTCTTGGTGGGAATTTGCCCTTAACATGGCAGTTCATTGTTACAATAGAACTCCCATCAAATGTCTTGAATGGAAAACTCCCATGGAAATGGTAACTGGGAAAAAGCCAGATTTATCTGAGCTCTATGTGTTTGGCTGTGCAGCTTACATTTTCATTCCAAAGGAATCAAGGGATGACAAATTATCTCCCAGATCTGAATTAATGATCTTCCTTGGTTATGCTAGCACCAACTTTATGTTTATGTGACACCAGAAGGGAAATGTTATTTATACTGCGAAAACAGCTATTTTCAATGAGGGCTGGTATCCCAAATGCAAGCCAGATCACGAAAAACGTAAGGACTCCAATTCTTCTAAAAACCCCAAAATAAATCCTCCTCCTCCGGCGTCTGATGAAGATGACGAGGATACTACACCTGATCTTTATCCTGATGATCCTATGGACACATCTCGACAAGACGACAGTGATAGAACACCGTTACCGCCTAGACTGCAAGGTCCGATTCCCGGACCATCTACTTCTCAAAAACCTCCTATTCCCGGTCCAAGCAAAACTGCTCCCAGGAAAATAACAGTTGAGGAAGTCACTGATGAAGATGATGATGACATGTTATCATATACTGATCCTGAATCACCCATCCGTCACCCAAGTCCAAGCCCTGCTCCTCAATCTGACTCCACCTGTTCCATTTCTCCATCACCTGAGTGACCTCCTAGACCTGTTGAACCTTTACCTCGCCATTCTGGCTGAGAAAAGTGTGTTCCTTTTAGAGAAGGTAACGTTTATGGGGAGAGAACACATCTGTCTGAGATCCTATGAGATTATAATCATAATGAACCTCTACCACCCCAGGGGAGAGTTCGTCTCCATAGTCACAATTTCAGAATCCGAAATCAACAAGATTACCCTAAAGCAGATCCATGTCCTATTTCACCTGAAGAAGTCCGAGAACATCGCAATGAAATACACAGACAATACGAGGATGCCTCACGGCAATATGCGAGGGAACAACAACCTGACGCAATGGAAGAAGACGCAGATTGTAAGATTCAACAGATTACTAAGGAAGGGGGGTTAGAATTGATGAACTTTTTATTGGTAAAGGCAAGTTCCACATCAGTTCCTGAGCAATTCTGTGATCTTGTAAAATTGAATCCGGAGGAATGTAAACACTGGCACAAAGCTTGTCTTGAAGAACTAGCTGTGCTCAAAAAGTGAGAAGTTTATGAGTTGGTAAAACTTCCAGAAGGAAGGAAAACCATAAAAAAAATAGATGGGTCTTTAATGAAAAGAGTGATGGTTGCAAACATGCTAGACTAGTTGCTAAAGGATTTTCTCAAGTCGAGGGCATCGACTTTGATGAATTATTCTCTCCAGTAGTGTCATATTCCGTTCCGTCACATGACCGCTAACCCTGAATTCTGCCAAGTTCACATATCACAATTCCGATTAGACAGCGAATCTCCGGATTTCCGATCTTCCTGAATTTCCTAATTTCCAGATTTCCATTGTTCATTAATTATTCAAAGGGACTTTTCCGTCCTCCGGAAATTCCGGGTTTTTCTTATCTTGCTTATTCTTCGGTTATCAATTCTATTCAGTTTAGTTTGACATTTCCATGCGTTTCCTATGCTTCTTAATTCTCCAATATTATGCCATTACTTTCCGTCTTCCGTTTTATCTACCTCCGTTTGTATTTCTTCTCTGATTCGGATTTCCGTTATTCCTTATTACCTTTTTTATCCGTTACGGCATTTCGTATAAATAGTTCACTGCTATGTTTGTATTTCCTCAGTTTCAGAATCGACCTGATATACTCTTAACTCTCCGAATCGTCTCAACCGCCTGCACTCTTACTTTTCCGGTCTTCCGGAAACTCTGCCGGAAGTCCCCCGGAAATTCGTAAATAGACCTTGTACAATTCCGGAGGCGCAGCACACACGCTGAAGCCAAGGGTCATCCCTCTCGGTATTTTCAGTATTTAACAAGTAGTAAGATATGAGTCCACTCGAATCCTGCTTGGGTTAGCCACCCTTGAAGATTGGGACATTGAGTCTGTCGATGTAAAGACAGCATATCTCTATGGCAAACTGGATGAGGAAATCTACATAGATCAACCCAAAGATTTTAAACTTAAAGGCAAGGAACATTTGGTCTGGAGGTTATGACGTGCATTGTACAGCCTTAAACAAGCTGGCTTGGCCTGGTGGAAGGAGATGGCATCTTCCATGAACCAACTAGGCTTTAAGCAATGTGAATCCAATGCTGGTATTTATATATATTGTTGAAAAGATGGCAAGTTTGTCATTGCTGTTGTGTACATTGACAACATACTTTTTATGGGAAATGGCTCCACCCTGCTTAAAAAGCTTAAAGGAGAGTTCATGAAAAAGTGGGAATGCTGTGACCTTGGAGAAGTCAAAGAATTTCTCAGTATGCGCATCAGGAGAGATCGAGCTAATCAAAAGATCTATCTTGATCAATGTGCTTATTTAGAAAAGATCCTGGAAAGGTTTAAAGTCACTGGCTCTGACCGTGACACCAAGCCGGCACGAACTCCGCTGCCAGAAGGGTACTATCCAGTTCCTAACGACAAGCCGATCAACTCCTCCATCTGTTCTAGGTACCAACAGGTGATCGGATCACTGTTGTACATTGCTATTGGCATGCGTCCAGACATCTCATTCGCTGTGACTAAGCTAAGTCAACATTCTCATAACCCTACAGAAGAACACCTATGTAGAGCTCTCTATATTTGTAGATACCTATTAGCAACTCAGGAATACCGAATGACACTTAATGGTTCTGATAATGAGGGCTTCATCGCTTACAGTGATTCTGATTGGGCTAGTGATCCTTCTACTCGAAGATCCCAAACTGGTTATCTGTCCACTGTTGCATCCTGTCCAGTAGCCTGGGTTAGTCGATCACAGAAGACTATCATGTTATCATCTACAGAGGCTGAGTGTTAAGAACGGGGATTGGAGATGAGCTAGTGACGTCGGATTGAGGCTTCGGCTTCAACGTATGTGTTGTGCCCTTCTGATACTGCAATTAGCCTCACTTGCAAGAGGACCGAACGGTTGGAAAGAATGTCGGGAGGAATTACAGAGGAGAGTAGAGAATGAGAAAAGAGACAAGATTGACTTAGAGTCGGAACAAGACAAAGACAGAGGAATGAGTGCGGATACTATGTTGATATCAGACTAAGGAATGTACATGAGCGACTAGCAATTAAATACATTGTTTACCGATATCGGAATATAACATATCAAAACATAAGAAAACAGGACAACGGGCTGACATACTAAAAAGGATGATGCTGACCGAAAGGAGAAGTAACCGAAACAGGAAGTTGAAATAGGACGAGCAGATAAGAGATGAAGGTCCAAGAGGTCGGCAACCGATAACAAGATTGACAGTCGGAACTGTCGGAAGGTCGGAAGAGTTGTCAGAAGGTCGGTCGGTGGCACGGTACGTGACAGTGCCCCCCCATTAAGGCCGAGCCCTCGAGGACTTAGTGTGGTGAACGTGGAAAGTTAAAGTGACTGCGGGGAAGTGAAGTCGGAAGGGGCATGGTAACCATGAGGCAAAAAGAAGTTGAGAAGTCACCGTGTGTCGGACACGTGACAGTCGGCATTTGGAGTTAAAAAAGATGAGCGGCAACAATGACTTTATTCCTTCTCACCATGTCCAACATGCCCACCATGTACGACTTCTTAAACATGAGTAGCGAGCAGTGGGAAGCCTTTGAAGCAGCATGGAAGGCTGCGCAGGCAGTCTCAACGTCATCGGGACCCACCAGTCCAGTGGAAACAGCGGCAGCAACGGCAATGGCAGAAATGCCAACACTAGTACCCTCCACCCCCACACCGACCTCTCCCCGACTTCCCACACCACTGCCCATTACCCCGACCGTATCCTCGAATTCATTGCAAGAACAAGAAGTGGAGACAGTGAAGAGGCGTCAGGAGTCGGATGGAAAGGCGTCGGCGGTGGTAGTGAAGAAGAAGTCGAAGGCCACCGTGGAGAACAGTGACGACGAGGTAGTGGTTGTGGAAGGGATGTGATAAAATAGGCAATTTGTGGAACTATCTGGAAACTTCATGATTATTGAAGTTCAAACAATTAAGTGTACACTTGGACCTATCAAGTGTAACAACAATAAAACAAAATTCAAATTAAACACAATAAAATACATTAATACAATAGAATAGAAAAGGGACCATCCGCAGTAATTATAGATAATTTATTTGTATAAATAGAGGGGGAGAAAAGCAAAATATAATATCATTTTTTTCACCTCTCACACTCAAGTTGAATTCACAGTAAGAATCAAATTATACTACCTCAAATAATTATATATTCTAACAGGATGAAGGGCAAAACGGTGAGCAACAGGCATGTTAAAACAAGAGCGTAGCATGTATGCTAAGGTAGGTACGACTTAGACTTACTGAGGGTGGTTGTTGAGGTAGAAAAGAACTTAAGTATATAATGCAACTACTACAAGGTTTATATATGTTAATGCAATGGTCCGTGTGAGAACATGTTTGAGTCACATGTTCATCTAGCGTAATGCCATTAGAGAATGTCATTGTAGAACTAATAATAGTTCAACAAGGCAAGTCATATATGTTGAGGTGCCGACGCGCCCCGAACTAACCGAACATAGTCGGCCACGTAGGGTGGCATGTACGAGGTGTGTCGGGTTAGGTGTGGTGTGCGAGGAGGGTGCAAAGCCGAACGGGCCTTGCAAACGATGTGCTAAGGACAAAAAAGGATGTGTCGGAAGGGACACGGATGGAGAGGGGAAGAAAGAGAAGGGAAAGAAGAAGGACGAAGAAATTCGAGCAGTCAAGAAAAGGCCTGTACCTCGCAAGGCAACGTCATCGGCCGCGTCGGCACCATCGTGGATGGATTTCAGTGGGTCGTCGTTGACTCACGAAGAGATCTTCAGCAGTCCGGCTGCTCCTGTCGCTGGGCCTTCGTCGTTGGGTGTCACCCACCCCCCTACTCGAGAGTCGGCCTCAATCGGCCAGTTTACTGCTGTGGTGTCCCGTTTGGAGCGTACAATCAATACCCGGGAACAACACGACGAGAGCCACCACTTCGAATGGCGGAAGTTGCAGAAGGAGCATTGGGAATGGCAGCGACAGGCATTGGGGGCTTTGGTGATGGAGATGAAGGGTTTGAGAAGGGACCTGAAGGAGATGAATGACATAAAGGGCGGCGACGAGGAGGGAGAAGAGGATGAGGATGCTGATGGTGAGGAAGAGTAGGTGTCGGCATCGGTCATACTTGTAGATCGTAGTTTGTTGTTTTTTACTACAAGTACAATTCCGTTTTGTGCTCTCTGGTGTGAAAGTGAAGTAAGAATAAAAGAAAAGTTCGAAAATGAATCGGCGACTGTCAGAAGAAATCAGGATAGGTAGCAACGTAAAGGCCGACAGCCGAAAACAAAGAAGAACAGGCTGAAGTGCACGAAATGACCAATAGGTTGAAGATAATAGCGCAAGAAGAGAGTAAAGTACGAGATGAGATAGAGATGTGAAATCGAACACAATCGGCCAAAATAAAATGAAATCGGAAGAAGTTGAAGTTGGGCCTAGCCCAGAATTGGCGATCGGGAACGATGATTAAAGAGAAGATAGAGGCCCCGGAAGGTGGGGATAGGAACGGTGGAACGCATCAACCAATTCAACAGCATGCTCAAGTTCATTCGCCAGTAACCAAGAAAACTCCTCATCCGTATCCTCATATCCCAACCAAGCGACTTTGTAGAGTAGTTTGCAGGCCCGATGTCGGTTGATCTTGGAATCGACGATTCGGGAGATTTCGTACTCAACGTCGCCTTCGATTTCAATCGGCGGTGGCGGAGGATCTGAACGATTCGGAAAGGGGTTAGCAGTAAACGGCTCAAGCATGGATACATGGAAGACAGGGTGTACAGAATGGAAATTCGGAGGTAATTGAAGTGTATAAGAAAGTGTACCAGGTTGTGCAATGATCTTGTAAGGACCCAAATACTTTTCGGCAAATTTCTTTGCAGGACGAGTAGTTCGGAAGAATTGAGCCTTAACAAATGCTTGATCACCGACTTTGAAACTCGGCGACGGAAGTCGTTTTGCATCGGAGGAAGCCTGATACCTTTTCTGAGTGGAAGCAATCTCTAACTTGAGAGTCGCATGCAACTCATCAAGGTTAGTCGTGAATTCACGAGCTCGAGCGGACACTAGGTCGCATTCGGGGTAAACTGTAATATTGGGATGGTAACCCTTGTTAGCAAAGAATGGTGATACATTAGTGGAAGCGTTCGGCGCATTGTTGTACGCGAACTCAGCAAGCGGAAGAAGTTCCGACCAGTTGGTCTGCTGATAGTTACAGTAGATCCGAATGTACTGTTCAAGAGTTTGGTTAGTTTGTTCAGTTTGACCGTCACCTTCGGGATGATAACCCGAAGTGAAGTGAAGTCGCATGTTCAACGCTTCACCAAGCGATCGGAAGAAATGAGAAACGAACTCCGAACCACGATCGGAAGTAACATGGGATGGTACACCATGCTTCGAGAACACATGGATAACGAATAGTCGGGCTAAGTCAGCGGAAGTAATTGTATCATGACAAGGGATAAAAACAGCTTGCTTCGTGAATCGGTCAACGACAACGAGAATCGCATCGAAGCCAGAAGAAGCAGGAAGTTTCTCAATGAAGTCCATCGAGATAGAATCCCAAGGACGAGAAGGAATCGGAAGCGGCTTAAGCAAGCCATAAGGCCGATGAGGCTGCGGTTTGGATTGCATACAGGTTACACAACTCTTGACAAAGAGTTTGACCGTTTCCCGAATACCAGGCCATGTATAGTCTCGACAAATAAGTTCAAGGGTTTTATTCTGACCGTAATGACCAGCAAGGGGATGATCGTGATGATATTGCATAACCCGAACATCAGGATTTCGCGCATGTCCTTGGAGGTACTTGAAGTTACTTAGAAAGGCATCCAAGGAGCTCCAAGTACACCCCAATAGAATTCAAAGAAGAGTAAAATTTATCCTTGGAGTTCCTTGGAAAATTTGTCCCAAGGAGCTCCAAGTAGGTCCCTCTAACTTGGGTGTACTTGAATAGCTTTGAACGTACTTGGACAGCACATAAAAGTTACTTTTCTACCTTGTAATTATATTTTACAGGATTTTATTTGCATTTTCGGGATAATTCAAGTACTCTCAAGGTCACACCAAGTAAGGGAATAAGGACAATAAAAAAAAATATCATTGAAGTTGTAATAATACATGTGATATACTAACTTAGTCTACAGTATTAATACATTCTTATACCTTTGTATCAGAATAGAGACTGTAATAGTGAAATAAGTAATTATTAACATAAAATGGAGAGAAAAAGCGAACCTTGGATGATGTGTTACAAAGATCACATCACACGAAGCATGATACTCGACCGTACGGCGTGCAAGTACCAGCGTTGGAAAGGGGCGGTTAATGTGGTTATAACGAGCCTAAGCACAAAAGGATTGGATAAGAAATGGGCGAGTTATTAGTTATTTAGTTGGAGAGTAATATATATATAGTAACTTACCAAAGATCTGCATGTCGGTACATGAGTTTTGAGGGGTGCATGGTGCGGATGGTATCCTTGTAACAACGCCGTTTAGACGGTTTTAACGAACCTAAGTACAGGAGGAGTGCACAGATATTGAATGACATATCAGTTATTTTGTTGGGGAGGAACATATGTGGTAACTCACCAGAGATGTGCATGTCGGCACATGGGTTTTGGGCAATATGCAATGCGGATGGTATCGTTTGAACGGCGCCGTTTAGGTGATTCTAATGAGCCTAGATACAAAAGGAGAGAATAGATATTGACTGACATATTAAATATTTAGCTGGGGAGGAAGATATGTGGTAACTTACCAGAGATGTGCACGTCGGCACATGAGTTTTGGGTGGCGCAGAGTGCGGATGGCACCGTTCGAACGGCGTCGTCAAGACGGTTGTAATGAGCCTAAAATCATAAGGATTAAACATGTATCAAGCGAAATATTAGATATTTATTTATAGTGACTCACCTGGGACCCAGTACCAGAGTATTGCTCACTACACCTCTAATCCTTCTCCACTGCACAAGTGACTTTGGTTGGCTATGGAGGAGTTATGGGTCATTTAAACAAGCCTAGGTACACGTCTCTATGTAAGGAAATGAGTGAAGCAGCCTCAAGATACTATTAGGTGATGACATACCATTATTAGCCATGTCAAACCATGAGAACTATGCCATAGCACGCATGGCTAGGCTTGTTCGAAGCGGAAAAAAGAGCCGGTTCCGAAGAGCCAAGACGCGTGCCAAAGCGTGATGAAATGAGTACAACAGACCAAAAACATTGTATACTGACCTTGTGCAATAAAGTGGCTGTCATAGTACAAGTACTACCCCACATGACGCGTAACTGCCGCCATTCGAAGCGAAATGGTGAGACAATTCTAGAGAGCCTAAAAACGTGAGATTCCGTTAGGAATTGAGTGAATAGGGATGTAATGATGTGGCAGAGGTATTATGATCTCGTGAGATTGTTGCCATTGGGATGTGACGTGTAGTGAGTGATGTGTGACGAGGAGAGCAGGATGTCACACTCATCCGCTTTTTTTGCAAAGTCCAAATTTGATAACATCAAAAGTTTTAAAACATATGTGATGATCAATAATCATTGATCAGAACAAAAACAAATAGTGTTAATAATGTAAACTAAAGTTTAACATTTTTCGTGAGCAAGTAAAGCTTGAGGATTTACTTGGTTCTATCCTTGACCTAACTTGGAACTAAAAAGCTCCTCAGAGTACCTTGGGACATTTTTCACCAAGGATGTACAAGTACAACAAGTAGTCTAAGCAACCCTAAGGTAGACCCAAGCAAATGCGCGATTTCCTGATGATCCTTCTTCATGATGTCTTCCTTCAACTTATAGACCGGGAACCTTCCAAACCGTTGCTCAAAGTCTCCAGAACCGATGATCTTATCAGCCAGTTCCTTTAATGACGATGCATAGTGAACTGCTCTTGACGACTCGAATGGTGGGTTGGAGATATTTCGTAAGATACGGGCCTCTCGTCGGTTTGGGGGATGGTAAAGAGCGGGCGTGGTGTATCGATACGGATATCTGGAACCAAGGTTGGCGAATGGATGGTCTGGGGCGATTGGATAGGTATTGGGGATGTCGGTAAGGAGATTGGCGGGAGGAACCTGGCTAGCTGGGAGGCTGGGGTTCTCACGTCCAACATTTCTAGGAACATTCGATCCCGTTGGGTCATCTGGTCGTGGAGGGTTGGTTGTGGGGGTAGAGGCTTCTGAGATCTCCGATGCACGGGCGAGGTATTCGGTAACGGTCTCCCCGAGTTGTCGAACGAAGTATAATTGTGCCAGGCGACCGGGTGCGGAGGTTGGAGCATATCATTCTGCTCGTGCCGTCGACGCAATGTGGGTGAGGACATTCCAGAGTTCATAGAGTTTCTCGAAATATGGAAGGGAGAGAAACTCGGCATTGGATCCAGCTGGTAACTCTCGTGGTGCCTCTCCATCCTCGTGGTAGGAGAGCATGTTTGGATGTCCAACTCCCCTTCTCCAGTTATAGTGATTTCCCCATTCCGATGTACTCGAATTATGAATGGAGGGGGTGGCAGGTGCGCTTCTCGGGTGAATTTCCGTCGCAAATACTGGTTCAGGCGAGTTACCATCTGACCTAGAGGGTGCAGTGGTCGGTCGTTCAATGAGGGGAGAGACTGCGTCTGGAGTTGCGATGCGGGGTATGGGGTGAGCAATGGGTGTCTCTGTTTGATCCATGGTAGGTGAAATGGCATTGAATCTTGCCAGGACGATGGCTGCAGCAAGTTGGGGTTCTTCAATCAGAGTTGTTCCAGGTGGGTAAGTACCACGAGTGATAAGAGTGTCAATGTGCAGGCGATTGAGAATGTGAGGAGGAATATCCTCGATAGCAGTATCAAGAAGAATTTGAACTTCTGGATCGTCCAGTCGAAGTTGGTTAGGATCAAAAGCTGGATTGAAAGCAAGAGGAGTATTGATAGCTCCTGTTGTAGATGCAGTTCGAGGGGGTGTGGTTGCTGGTGACGGAAAGGTATCGTTGGTGGTTGAGCTTAGGCTCGGTGTGGAAGATGAGTGAGAGGAGGGCGAGTATTCAAGAGGAGAGGGGCCTGAGGTAGAGTCTTGTTGTTGGGTCATTTATATCTGCGAGGGGGGGTAGAGAGTGTCTTCTTTGGAGGAGCCCTTTTAAGTGAAAGGCGATGGTTCTTCTGGTATTCTCCAAACAGTTCTTTTGCTGAATCTGAAACATTCTCTTCTGGTTCCCAAGTATTCTCTGAGTCAGGAAATCCCTTCCATTTGATCAAATACTTCATCTTGTTTCTACTCCTTTTGTGATTGATGATTGCTTCGACTTCCCAGTGTTCTTCTCCATCTATCAAATCAGGGATGGTTTCAGCGGAAGGCTTGTTTGGGTTGATCTCGCTTTGAACTGCGGGTTTCAACAGAGCCACATGAAACGTATCATAGATCTTCCATGAAGTTGGTAGAAGCAGTTGATAAGTCAGAGGTCCTTTGCGTTTTAGGATCTTGAATGGACCTTGACGTTTCGGCTTAATCTTCGATGATTGGTATTGGATGGGAAGGTTCTTCGCATTTAGATAAACTTCATCCCCTTCATTATAGGTTGGATAATGAGGGCGTTTGACACGAGAAGCTATCACTTTAGCTGCGGATTGATAGGCTAGCAGTGCTTCGTGTCTGAAACGATCAAGTTTTCGAACATGATCATCGACTGATGGTGCACCAGATTCTTCCATGACGTTGGGGAAGGATGGTGGATTTGTTCCAGTCATAATTTCTAGTGGTGATCGTTTGTTGGCGGCATGGGGACGGGAGTTGTAACTGAATTCGAGAAGTGGAAGTGCATCGACCCAGTCATTCGGTTGGTTGTTGCAGTAGATCGAGAGATATGTTTCAATCTCTTGATTAGCTCGTTCTGTTGCACCATCTGTTTGGGGATGGTATGCCGTAGAAGGTTTCCAGTTGATCTGGAGCATCTCAAAGAACCTTTGGGCAGCTTTAGAGGCAAAACGAGGATCGCGATCTGAGACAATAGTGTTGGGGGTACCAAACCGTTTGTAGACATTGTCGATCAGGAGTTTCGAAATATCAGCGAAGGTGCAGGTTTTCGACGTTGGACAGAGTATTATCCCCTTCGATAATCCGCGATCTATCACGGATAATATAGAATCAAATTTTCCGCAAGGAGGGAGATCGGTGATTAAGTCCATAGCTATATCGCCAAAAACACGCATGGATTCGGATGGAGGAAGTGGTTGGAATGGAGGTTTTGCAGGATTCCGATCAATCTTGAATTGTTGGCATTGTGGACAGGCTTTGACATAGTTGGTAATGAAATCGCGCATTCCAGGCCATTTCACTATTAACTGAATTCGTCTTAATGTTTCATCTATTCCAGGGTGTCCTGCGGAATGATGATCATGATGCTGTGCTAGAAGCCGTTGTTTCTCCTTCAGAGTGGGTTCTTGTGCGATTAAGGCAGGTTCAGTTGAAGTGGCGTTTAAGAATAGCTTGTTTGGTAAAACCACAATGTCCACATTTTCTTCGGCAGAGTCAAAGTTATGATCTGGTCGTCTAGAGAGTGCATCTGCAGCAGGAATTTCTTTTCCTGGTTTGTGTTTTATCACAAAATTGTATTTCTGCAGTTCAGCCCATGTGCGAGCTTGACGACGTGACAGCTTTTGCGAATCTTGCCAAAAACAGAGATTGTTGTGATCACTGTGCACAGTTACTATATGCGGTGATCCCAGTAGGTAGTGGCGCCAGTCATCAAAAGCTTGTTTGATCGCAAGGAGTTCTTTGTCCGGAGTGGGATAGTTGCGTTCCGCAGGTCCAAGGGATTTAGAACGGAATGCACAAGGACGAGTAACTCCATTATCATCAGTTTGACATAGAACACTGCCTGTTGCAAAGTCAGAAGCATCTGTTTCGACATGGAATGGTTTGTGGGGATTGGGAGTGAGAAGGATAGATCCGTTCACAAACATGTCCTTAACAGTGTTGAAAGCTTCTTCTGCTTCTGGGGTCCATTTAAATGCTACCGATTTGCGTAGAAGGTCATTTAGAGGACGGGTGATATTGGCGTAGTTCCTGATGAATTTTCGGTAGAAGTTTGCAAATCCTAAGAACTTTCTAACTTCACGTTGTGATGTTGGTGTAGGCCATTCTGCAATTCCAGCAAGTTTGTCTTCTGACATGGTAATACTGTTCTGGCTTATCGTCATTCCTAGGAATTCTATGGAGGTTTTCTCGAATTCGCATTTCTCAGTCTTGAGATAAAGATCGTTTTCTTGGACTCTTTTTAGAACTTCAAGAGTCATCTTGTTAAGATCTTGCTTGTTATCAGAGAAAATGAGAATGTCATCCATGTAGACAATAACTGCTGTACAACCAGGTTTGTCAATGAGGTCTCGGAAGATATGATCCATCATTGCCTGGAACGTTGCAGGAGAGTTTGTCATTCCAAAGAACATAACAGTAGGTTCGAAAAGACCGAATGGAGTTTTGAATGCTCCTTTCCATTGGTCTCCATCAAAGATGCGAACGTTGTTATATCCAAGACGAACATCCATTTTGGTGAAGTATTTAGCTCCACGGAGGCGGTCCATAATTGAGCTAACATTAGGAATGGGATAGGCGTTTTTCACAGTGTGGGAATTGAGATAGCGATAATCTTGACATGGTCTAAGAGACTTTCCATCTTTCTTATTGACGAAAAAGAATGGTGATGCCATGGGAGATTTAGATGGTCGGATATATCCTTTGGCTAGGTTCTCATCAAGAAAGGTCTTTAATTCATCCATTTCAGCTGGTGCAAGGCGATATGGTTTGTAAGACTTTGGAGTGAAGGTTTCTTTTAGATCAATGCGATGATCACAAGGTCGTGATGGAGGGAATCGTTCTGAAGCTTTCTTGTCAAAGACAGGGAGATATTTCCATAATGTTCTAGGAACTATTTCCTTTGGATCAGAAGATGTGGCTTTTGCATGCTTTTGAGATATAAGTTGGGATGCAGAAGTTTTGGCATTGATTTGTATGAGGCGGCCAGCCAATCCAGTGTCAAGGGTATCAGGGAGCGATTGTGCAGCAATGCGGAAGTTTTTAGGAACATCAATTGGGTCTTCACTGTAGCAGGTGACTTCGTTGATTGTGATGGAATTTTCGAGTTGGGAGCAGGAGATGGTTCTAGAAGATGGTGAACGCCATCGGAATGTTTTGGCAGTCCAGTCAATGTCGGGATTGTACTGTTCCAAAAAGGAAAACCCTAGAATGGCAGGGTGTTTTCCAATTCCAATAACATAGGCATCTGTCTTGATGTTTCGTCCATCAATAATGCATTCCACAACTACTTTTTCAGTGATTGTTCCACTGATGTTTTCTGTTCCATCAACGTTCGTAACAGCGATTGGGGGTTCCACAGGGATTCGTTGGAGGTTAAGGGAGCGTGCGGTTTTCTCGGAAACGAAGTTTCCTTGAGCTCCTGAATCAATCAGGGCATTGAGGGTGGCGATCTGGTGGGAGCGGTGATTTTGAAGATAGATGGGTAGATAAATAGATTTTTCGTTGCGGGACAGGATGAGAGGAATAACGGAAATGTTCACTGGAGGTGAATTGTCTGGTTCGGGAGAATAAATAGGGTCCGGTATGTCCATTGTCTTTGAGGTAGAGGAGTGAGTAGTACTAATGTCCGATTCATCGTCTGTAAAGGAGAGATTGTCTGAGTCTTGAGAGTCTTCATGAATCACCGAAAGGATAGCGGAGGCTGGATGGGTTCGACTTGTCGCCTTAAGCAAAACCCGGCCTAAAAATTCAAATCTTCTTCATCTTCAATCAGTGTTGATGCCACTTTCATGAAGCTTCGGAATTTGTCAATTCCATTGTTCTTCTTCTTCTTTTTGAAAGGTCTGTTTGATGAGGATGATTTCTTGTTGCGGGGTTTGGAGGATGAGGATTGACGTTTGGGGCATTCTCGGAAGAAATGTCCAGCATTTCCACAGGAGAAGCAGACTCCTCGGCTACGACGTTCCTTTTGTCATTCCGTAAGGACCATTCCAAGAATTAATTCAGCTTCGTTTTCTTTGTCAGATTCTTCTGAATCAGAAGAATCGAAATCTGGGATTCCGACTTCTTCATATTCATCGTCATCATATTGTCCAGCAGCATCAATCTCCATTGGTTCTCCTTGGGGTAGTTTGGAGATGTTGAAGTTGTGTCTCTGGTAGCTTTTTGGAGGACGAGGTTTGTGGTTGATCTGACGGATAGCTTGATCAAGTTGGGTGGCAATGGTAGTCCATTCATCGAATGTAGTTGGTTGAGGGTAGCGAAGAGCAATGGCTTCTCGGATTTTAGGAGGGAGGGTAGAACGGAATGAATCGACTTTGTAGGCGTCATTGTCAATTCCAGCTAAGTCAAGAAGTTGTTTGACATTATTAACATGATCTTCCATATTTTGCCAAGGAAGCATGCGATAAGTCTTGAGCTTGTTGCGAGCGTTGGCAGCTTCAGCATGGGGTTGAAAAGCTCGGTCAAGACTTGTGATGAAATCACGCCATGTTCCATATCTGTATGTTCCAGCTTCATCTTTATGAGAACTCAAGTATTGCCTTCGGAAATGACCACAACTCCCATGAGTTAATAATTGGAGAACAACTGGTATGGCTTGTTCTGTTTGGATAGCACCGTTTCGAAAGTATTTGGGTTTCGATTGTAGGGCAAGGATGATGCTATCTTTCCAATTCTCATAATGGATGGGTTTTCCATCAAACCTTTCAATTGGGATATCGAACTTTCCATTGTAGTTTTCTTCAGTAGGTTGGTCGGTCATTCTGGAGGGAGGACGAGCTGGGTTTCTGGGTGTAGGTGATTGAGCGCGAGAATGGGTTTGTGAATTTGAGTGGATAGAAGTGTCGTCCGGCGATGAGGGATTGGGATTGGGAGGATGAGTTCGGATAGGTGATGATGTAGGGAATAGATCTAGAGTGATGATCTTGTTGCGGACTGCGTTTCTGAGGTTTGCAAGTTCGTTGCTGTAGAATAGGGTTTTGGTTTTGTCGACTTCGATATCAGTTGTGAGATTGGGGTTTTCGATGGTGGGTTGATAGAGTCCGTCGACTACCAAGTATAGGTCGTAGGTGTTGACTCGGATAAGAAGTGAGGTGGATTTATAGGGTAGTAGGAAACGGAAGATGTAGTGGATGTCGGCAGCGATTTGGGAACTTCCTGCTTCGTTGAGTTCTTGAAATCGTTTCCAGGTATCAACAAGACAACTTTGTTGGTTGTTTGAAAGTTTGATTCCGGGTGGAAGGTACCTCCTGATTGAAGGAGTTCCAAAGGTTGTGCTGACCTCTGGGATTCGTACGGCGGAGTCAAAGAGATCAACTAGTTCTTGTTCGTTTGCGTCTCTGGATATGGGTGGTTGTCTGGAAGACGAGGGAGTGGAAGAGGAAATTCGGTGGGAGGCAATTGTGGAAACTTGGGGTGCTGCTTGCTAAAGGCAGCCCTTCTTCTTTAAGAGGGTATGTTCTCAGCCACTACTTGCTTAAGGTAGACCTGCTCGACGGCAAGGTATGTTATCAGCCCGGATCTTGATCCTATGCGTGAGGGTTTGTGCTAGTTTTCCAAATAATGACGGTTGCGGGTTAGGCGGTTGTCAAAGGAATAAAAGTAAGGGTTGCAGAGACTCTGATTAAGAGTTCGCACGGAGTTGGGTTGGGGAGGGTGACGAGTGCAGAGACCTGGGTTAGAGGTTCGCGGAGGAAGACGATGACAGATATCCGGGTTAGGGATTCGTCGAGTTGGAGCTTAATACAATGTTATGATCTTGCCTATACCTCCGTTTCGGTATAGACGATGCTACGATGGATCTCTTCAAGATGCTCGTAGGAGGAGAACGTCTACTCAGACTGAGACTATTTTCAGGGGACGACCTCCACAGTACTCGGACTGTAGATCACAGGTGTTCCTTACTAGTAAGCCGTTCATGCAAGAGTTAGAGCTGACTCCGGTTCTAGGTATCAAGTTAAGGGCGATGAACGAGATAGAGTAGAAGCAACTTAGAGTATTAAGCTGAAGCTTAATCTCTGTCGCTGTCCATGTATTTATACAACTACGAGTACAGGTTGTAGGCTATGCTTGATACATGTGAGACAGGAGAGTGAAACTATCTACAGCTGAAACAGTGAGTGAAACGACAAGTGGAAGTCCGTAGAAAGTACTAGTCCGAGGCTATACGAAACAGTAGTCCAAGGCTATGTGAAACGAGTAAGAGAAGGTACACTATCGTCCATCATTAGTTCTAATGATTGGTCGTGATAAATATGAAACCGTAACAGTCGATTACCATTTGTGTGGAATTTTGACTTGTGTTGCGCAACTGATATTCCTGTTGAGAGATATCAGATCTTCGATGTTGATATGGCAAAGTTTGCAGACATCCATACCCTCTCCTCCCTAGATATTGATCCTGAGGATACACCTTGGCTTCTCATTCGGAAGAGTTTCCTTGCAGATAACGAGTGCTTAGACCTCATCACTCATGCAAATAATTTACTCGCAGCAGCTGGACGTCCCACCATTGCGCTTGACATATTCAACACCTTACCTACCCCTGCAACTGCACCATTACCCTCATTCTTGATCCCATTATCACCCACACCTTCACCAACCCGCTTTTCTTTTCGCACCCGGTCTCCTCGGCCATCAAATAATATTCCTGGTCCTAGCCACCTTGGAAAACGTAAACGTCGAGATTTTGATGGTAGCCTGCAATTGAAAAACAAGGAGATTAAATCATATGATCCCAGTCGCACTCGTATTAGGAAAAAGAGAAAAATAGAGCGGGATTTCGATGATAATGTCATTGAATTTACTGATAGTGATGATGACATCTTTTATATTAGAAACAAGAAGTTTCGGGGATGTGTAGACCTTACTCACATAGACGACGAACCATTGTAAGACTTAAGTGTCTTAGGTTCTATGTAGTGGTAGCCAATGAGCTATAGAAATATACCGGACCGAGAAAATATTCAATATATACTTACACTTAATTTGATTCTTGGTTGTGTTGGTCGGTTGTTTTGATTTCAGGGTTGAATACATTGAGTGATAACGAAATAGGAGAGTTTTGTTTGTACTGCTAGTATTTTTCTTTGTTTGGTCTAAAGCTGCACAGCATACATGCCGGTTTCTACTCGCCGTCTATACTTCCAACTCTCAATATCACCGACGGCTGTACCAAATGAATATATTTTTATTCTTTTGTGATTACAGCACCTCTATCTGGAACTCTAAGAGCTACGGCAGTACTGCACACAGCGGCCCGCAGAAAGACAGAATGTATCTATATTCTAACTTGCCAATTTCTTCCTCTACACCTTTCCACCCCCAACGCTCTTGTACTCACTATGTCCTCTGGAAAACGAAAATTCTCTGAGGTCTTTCGCTCTGATAGCTCCAACCACAGTCCCAACAAGAAGTCTACGCTGGGCCAGATTCATTTATCTTACACCGCAAAATCAAAACGTATTCGAAAGACAACAGATACCTACCAAAAAGATACCTCAAGTGTCACACCACACCACTTCGCATCCCCTGGTTCCAAACAGCTTGAGGAGGAGGGAGGTCAGGAGGATTCAAATTGTACAAATGACAATTCAGAAAAGAAACAAAGGTACCAGGTGAGTAGCATACCTACTAATCTATCAGCGGCCAAGACTCACTTTGTATCTTTACTCTTGCAGGGAGCTTCAGCTAAGCTGAACCCTTTCTTAGAACATATGGACGACCTTCAATCTTGCATTCTTGAACTTGAATTTGATAAAGCAACTACTCACCCATGCAAACAATGCAATTCTGGATGCCTCGCACTCTTTCGTTGCCCCGAATGCCATAGCACACAGGTTGTTTGTCAACCATGTATCCTTAAAAATCATATTTTACAGCCTCTCCATCATATCGAAGAGTGGTCTATCACCCACTTCAAAAAAGGGTCGCTTGATGCTCTCGGTATGGAGTTGTGTCTCGGTCACGAAGGCAAACAGTGTCCAAGTACATTAAAATCAAAGTCCATTGTTTTTGTGCATACAAATGGCATACATAAGCGAACGGTATGGTTTTGCTCATGTACAGTGAAAACTGAACCTTTTTTGCAGCTTATGCAAAATCGGTGGTTCCCTGCATCCCTCAAAGACCCTTCCACTGTCTTCACTTTCGCAACACTACGAAATTTTCATAAACATTCGCAATGCTCAAAACTGTCTGCATACGACTACTACCATGGTCTACAAGAACTCACAGACGCTGTTCTTCCCAAGAACACAGATGTAAGTATCCATATTTTTTACTACATTCTATGACTCATACTAATTGAATACAATCCCACAGGATCGTTACCGTGAAATGGTTCTTGTAATGCGTGTCTGGAGGGCACTCTCTCAGAGGCGACGATTTGGACAGGCTCATAACATTGATGCTTACATCCCAACACGTCGACCTGGCTCCTTAGCACTCCACTGTCCTGCATGTCCACAGGTAGGCTTCAATATTGATGAGGATACTGTGTGGAATACACCTGAACGTGACAAGTAAGTTCATTGATTATTTATTACATCATTCTTTGTGTTATTCATATACTAATATATTATCTAGACACAAATATGCACTCTTCCTTTCAATTGATGGCAATTTTCGCTTACAGCAAAAAAACAAAGTACATGATCCTGGTGATGTGGCGTTAAACAATGGAAACGGGTATTTTGTGGAAGATGGTGCTTATAAAGAGTATCTGGAACGGTTTGGAAAATCAAGTTCAGCTGAGGTGAGTATTATTGTATTTAATCTTTTCCACTTTATTTATTTGAGTTTAGCAATCAACTTGTTCAAAATTGAAGGCCGTCCGGCAGCAGAACATGATCAAATTCAAAAATGCCATCATAAGTGGTGTTGTAGCTGTCCAATGTGCACGTCATGGACTTTATATGCCTCAGGGCATGGTAGATTTGCATAAGGGAGAATCGTACGTATTCCATTTTGTGTATTTTTATTCAAATCATCTACTTATAATAACAAATTGATGATAGGTATGCCCGTACTGACTATGCTCTTGTCAGTGCTCTCGGGACAGAGGCAAACAACATCCGATTGATCATGATCAGTTATGATATTTGGTGCCAATACAACATCAATCTATCCAAACGGATCCAGGAACACTTTCCCAGTATGTATCACATCACCGATCGCATTCACGGAGCTATTCCAAAAATGCATATTCATGGGCATGGGGAGAAGTGTCAATTAAATTATTCGTTTTCATACACAACTCATTCAGGCATGACGTATGGGGAAGGTATTGAAAGTGCATGGTCAGAGCAGAACCATGCAGTGGGTGTTACGAAAGAGCAGAATTGGGGACACCGGCATGATACATTGGATGATTTCAATACCTTTTGGGGTTGGCTTAAAGCCCGTTATCTATGTAAGTCCAGGACTACTACATCCATAATCAAATAACTCACCGACTCTCACTTCAGCTACCTCACTCGAAGTTCAACACCAGAAGCACAATCTTAGTTTTCAGGAAACTCAAGCATTGTTTGACTCACTAGAAAAGTGTTTCTCCCCCGAAACAATTGCAAGGTGGAAAAGCATGGAGCATGATCCCCCGAAGGATGCCCAGGGTAACCCTCGAAGCGTGTATCAGGCTTTTTTGGTTGAAGGTGAGTTATAACGTTACATTTACACTTCTGGTGATTGATCGCTTCTTCCAGTTCCTTCTCAACAGTCACAGTGCCTCAAATTAATGGAGTCAAACCATGCAAGAGAAGATGAGTTATATATAAAGCTTGTTCATTTAGTGGAAAAGGCTTTCGCGTTGGAGCTGGAACAGTGTGTTCATCTTTTTTACTTTATTTATGGCTATTCTGATGACCGTGGGAAGGTACAAGTTGAAATGCGAGATTGACAGACAAAGCGCCTTGTCAGATCCAGACTTACTCCACACCAAGAAAATTTCACTTCAAACGGCCTTTCAAGAATGGGTGGTAGATTTCCTGGTCCTTTTTCCCACCATTAATTTGCCTCCCTTCGAAAATTCAAACATCGAATATATCAACATCCCTCTTCCATCACATTCACAAGGACCAACCCAAACTCAAGATCATCGTGGGGAAGCCTATCGTACCTTTGCCAAAATTGAATCACAGTTAAGATTGGGCCAAGCATATGATGCGATCGATGATTTGCGTACCACCATCCACCTCTACAATATGCAAAATATTGCAAAACAGCAACACGTCTTCGGAACACGTCCTAATACTCGGGCCAATGCAATTCTACAGGATCTAGAAGCAGACAAGAACTTTTGTGCACAACGTTATCAGTTTGCGTATCAAGCTTTAGTTAAACTTGGAAATGTAACTCTCAATTCCGAACTAAAACCACTGTTAAAAACGGAGTTATGGGGGAAAAATATGGCAGGATTGAGTGAGCTTGGGGACTCAAGGAAGAAGGAGCCTTGGTTCTGGGTTGTTGGCAAACCAACAGGTATGTCTGATGACACATGGTCAATGGAATGTGAGTTTATTATCTTTGCTGTGTTATTTTACAATATTAATTCTATAAATCCTTGTTTAGTGGAACGTGTTCGGTGGTTTAGAACTCGAGCTAAACTCCATCGACTAAAGGAGGAAGTTGAAATCATTACTGAAGAATTTCGTCGAACTGAGAGGTCATTTCTAACCTCAAGTAATGTATGGAAGATAATTGGAGATGATATCCCTAGCACTGACCCCAACACACGTGGCGCTCGTTGCTATGCCTATAAGCAATCCAACGTATATGGACGTCTTGCTTCCAAGGCTCGCGACTCCTGGATATCGGCCATGTCAAAGGCTGGCAAAGCAATTGACCCAGCCATTGTCAGTATATTGTAACTATTTACATGGTTATATTATGTAGTAAATTATTCTTACTTAATTTAAATTGATGTTGCTTCCTTAAGTTAAAAAATCAACTGAATCTAATTGGATTAATCGGACTTTAAGCAAGTTTGGTCTCAATAAAACCAACATAATCAACTTTGAAAAATCAAATTAGTCTGATTTAATCAGGTAAATCAAATTAATCTAATGAATCAAAACCATCAACTGAATCTACTATACTCGATTAATTGGATGACGGTGAAGTCTCCGTCAAATCAAATCAGTAACCTAGGTGAATTTGCCTGAATCGAAAGGTCAATCTGCTTCGGTTCCTGTAATTGGACGTAGGAATCGTATCTCTGGTAATAAGAACATCGATATAGAAAGTATAATTGAGTCTGGAATTATAGGATGTTCATCGCATAGCCGTCCTATCACAAAATTTGAGTTAAAATTGAACCATTAATAAATGAAAAATGGGCACAATTCATACCAGTAATAATCACGATGTGAACAAGTTTAGGTACCAATTCATCAAACTGAGCTTCCGCCTTTTCCTTTGGAACAGAGCCTGGTCCAGACAAAATCTTGACATACACAGGACGAATTATTTCCAATACATGTTTTGCCAACCTCTCCCGATGCTCCGCTCTTTCTGCGTAATCTTCTGGTAATGGGCTTACTATCTCTTTCTTGAGTTGCTCATACACGACTTCAAGTTCTGAAGCTAACGCCTCAAAAACCTCTTCAGCGCCCATCTTTTCGAATTTGAGGATCTCTTGGTGAATTTCGTGTGCTTGATGAACAAGTTGATCTATTGCCTCTTTGATATCGTTAATACCAAGTGTTGTCCCAGCAATTAGTTTTGTAATCTTCGGCAGAATTGCCTCTCCTACTAAGCCGGGACCTTGTTTGTCAACTTCATCTAAGACTTTATTCACAACACCGTTGATCGATTCTATAATGAAGAAGGAACCGAAATTCTCGCGTTTCAGCGTGTAGTTAGCTATTCACTGAGTTAAGTACTTACCCCCAACGTCTTGAATTAAGCCGTCCCATTGAATCACTGGAGGACTCCAAGCAAGGGAACGCACGACAAACCAGTACATAAAGAAGGCGAACTGAGTAGATTTACCAGTTTAGGTATTGAACTTAAACAACGTGTATTAAAAGTTGATACTCACCAACGTACCTCTTTTCTTTTGTGAAGGTCGCATTATGAGTAACTGCTCTGGCTTGTTGGCGGGGACTGGAAAGGTGAATGCGGGAAAATATCTACTAATCCCCACGACGACAGATTTCGATCGTAGCGGCGCTGCGCACCAGTCCCCGACTCACCCGGTGCAAACATCTACAAACTCTTAAAATAATATAAAGCAAAATAAATATATATTCGTATGCGAGTCACGTGTTAGATGATATCATTAGTTTTTTTTTCGCACAATATTAAGTGATGACATATATCTATAAATAGTGCACATACTCCTATACAGAAACTGTAGATGTTGTTTTCATAGTAGAACAAGCTACCGTTTTTTCAAAAAAGTAATTGATTAATATTTACATATCCGTATGCGTTTAAATCTAAATATTTGCATATTACCCTCATACTTTGATCATCCACATAACTTCATTCTATTCACCACCACAAACTACTCCATCCATGCGCAATATTTACATATCTCGCTCTCTTAAAGCACCAAGCAAAGTCCTAAAGCGATACAAGCGAGTCCTTAGGCCAATTGTAGACACCTGGACCCGCACTTTGAGAGCACGAATGCCCGACAACCGTTCACAATTCATAGCATTTGCATTGATGTAAGGTCATCCGTATATATATATTCACATAAAAGTAGTAATTACATACACAGATGCAACCTTCATCGTTCGAAATCGTGCAAATGGTCGCATTACACCGTACGAGTGTTCTGCCGTGATGGACATCCGAAAAGGCAGCGATTCCGGAGTTTCGCATGCATTCATTTCAATAATAACGATCGGGTAGAAGTATATTTCAGCAAGGGAAGGAACTGGAGGAATAACATGCTAAAGAAACGATGCGTGCATTGGTTTACTATGTGAGTTCAAGAAAATTTCATGGTAAGTGGTATGTATTATTTCATATCATGAGTTATTGAACTTCACCATACTCTAGCATCTAATATACCTATGACAACTATGTTTAATATACTACTTATATGCCCTATCCATATGCCACTATACCATTACCATAATATAGCCCATACTTCAATATGTACCAAACCACTGACAAAATATCGTTAAAATATCTTCGCATCGAGTCCTGTTTATTCAATGAGCTCAAATTTATTATATTCTTACGCCCGTTACTGTCGTTGACGCATCTTGAGTTCCAGTTAATGATCGAGAAACAACACAGGCAATAAGGCCTCACCCTGAAGTGCCAATGAACCATACTCCGACGAGCAGAACGAATACACCCGGCGAGATGTTGTTTTTTAGAGCGAAAGAACGGAATTCGCGCTTATATCTCACAGTTGAGATGTCGGAAGGAGGATTTGCAGAAGGAAGGAGTTAAAATGAACCAGTGTAACAAAGTACCACACTCTACTTCACCAAATCTATTGTAGGTGCAGGTGCGTGTTCTAATTCATCTTTTTTTGTTCTTGTACTCAACTACTAATATATTTTTCCTTCAATCTACACTAAATGCTAGTGCTACTGCAATTAATGGAAACCATATATTTTTGGAAGGCAAGCTGAGCGTCTTCTCCATAATCAGTCGTTCCGTCATGTCCCGCAAGCCTTGCATGCTGTAGTGTATCAAACCCCGTTTCTGAAGCCTGAAACATGGAGGCCTGGTTAAACCACACAAAAGAACCCCTCCCTTTCATCACCGCCAACAATACCCCTGCTGTTTAAAGGAGTCGGCCTTTCATCACCATCCGTTGTAACGAAATGGAAATCTGTACGACGGGGTAGATAAATTAATTTAAGAACGTTCAATAATATAAAAAGCAGGCACCAAACCTAATACTGAAAAAAAAAAAAAGCATACCTTGAATATCTATATTGAAGTGAAACAACAATGAGGATGGATAGATAAACACGACCCAGGGGGGTAATTGAACTACCACCCTTGCCTCCCAAATAACTAACCAAGATCTTTTATGATGGTTGAAAGGGACTGCTGCTTGGGGTATGTAAACATAATGGTAATATTCTTACTATAAACTTACCACAAGGCCTTTCATATACTAATAATGCACAAACACCGACTATGTTCTTCGCATCTGCATGTGGAGCACAATGGACCCTTTTCTGTTTACCAATACGTGTGTTGATGCAAAGGTTAAAAAAGTAACCAAACGCAGGTGTGATTCCGTGACGACCCTCGTGCCATTTAATACATCTTTTATAACGTTGAACCACACCAGGGAAATATATATCAAGCAACTTTGACAATATGTTACTTGTTATCGTTGTAGTGGATACTTAGTGCCAACGCCACTGATTTGAAAAGTATAGGGCTTACTTGATGTCTTTAATTAGAAGTTCATCTTGAAATATAGCGACACGTTCCTCATTCATCCTGTGCCATAATGTTAGACTAGGTACCTGCGACAATAGCAGATAGTTATAAGCGAATAATAAATAATTTCAAACACAATGCACCCACCTTTTGTGATTGGCGTTGATATCCAATGATACAAGGAAAATGGGGTCCACGAACAGAATCTGAGTACTTTTTTATGACTTTTTGATCATGAACTTCATGTCCGAGAAGCAAGTCAATTGCCATGATAAGTTCTTCCGCACTGTTTTGGATAAAATCCAGTCTATTCGATCGAAATGCGAATAAAAGGTTATCAGCGTCATAAATCATCAGGGATTTTTCTTTCCTATATCCATCGTTGGGTTATACTAGATCATACAAAAATTATAAGCATTTATAGAACTTACCGATAGCTGTCCTCATTGTATTCATAATATAGGGGGACGAAGTACTTCACATCATCCGTTATTGTTCCGTTCTTCCATCTTTCAATTATGCAGTGCCGATCTTGACGTAATGCACCTTGCCAACCTGTGGACGTGTGCGGAGCATCCCGAATGATGGAAAATGTTTCGGAAATGTGTGAGTTCGAACGATTAATAGACCTTGCAAGCAAAACCTCGTCGCGAGGTTGTTTTGATTTTACACCTGCTCTGTGGCTCTTATTTGATTTATTGGATCGGCGGGTCTTTTTTCTATCCGTTGCACTGTTGGACTTGGGTACTGTCGAAATTGACTGTTCGGTTTCGATACTAACATCGCTGGGAATATTTGAATAGTAAAAAGAGCAAGTGTGTTAGTTGTTATTCGATAATAGCTATGACGCACAAAATCTACCTCTCTTGCAAATTGGTAACGCCGACGCCCATCAGTTTAATGTGCTTGTTTGTTGGTCCATTGGTTGTTTCATAAGACGGCGTTGATACATTACATACGGGGTCAATGCCAGGGACATTACTGGATGGAAATTAAGACTGTTTAAAATGGTATATAGTTGTAAATAACACATACCCTGCGGTTAAAGGATTGTAATCATGTCCATGTTTGGGACCATTTGTTGTATAGAAAGAAGCCAAACCAAAAACAAACTCCTTCTTAGCATATTCCGACAATGTTTCATTGGGAAGAGGGGAAGATTCTTCAGTGACATTTGCTGCCACATTTGATGATACGTACTGATCCTCCAAGTCTTTGAGGCGTACGATCGCCTGGTTGACAACGGAATTCAAATATAAATTGTAGACGAAGGAGTGCATAGGTTCACTACCAACGCTTCAGCAATAGTGGGAATACAGTAGATAGAAGAGGTTGTGGTAGTATGGCAACTGTCAGCTCGACCCTTAAACTACACGAGGCCCATAAACATGCCATACAAACGTTCCAAATCACAATTTCAAAGGGAGGCAGCTGAGTGCCTTTTTTACCATCAGTTGGGTAGGGTCTGGTAGGGTGTCTTTGATTCACAATTCAGGGACGCATTTTTATGGCGTGTCATCAGTATGCTGCTAACCTGCTATCACTTACGGTTTACCAGATATTTTTATTATCATTTTTAGTTGATCGAAGTATACTGTGTTACAAGTAAGTTACATATTAGTCTCCAGGGCCTGGCCTTGAGTTGCCTAAGGTCTTTGAGACTCGACTCTGGACAGCGGCAATTCAAAACTAGTTTTAACGGAGCCTCGCTGGAGAAGGATCATTGACTGCTTCCCCTGCTAGATCTAATACGTTATATTATTTTTATTATTATACCACTGTTTCATGGTGGAGGTAAGTCATTAGGATGCCACTGAATACCTTGGTTTACCTGGTATATAAAATATGGTTAGGGTAGGCCAAGAACAGCGTGGGATACATGTGACATGATATATATATATAGATTTGATAACCGATAGCCGACCCACTCACGTGTAGGGTCTTCAGCACACCCTAAACATAATTCAATATATTACCGAATGACTTAACGCTTTTTTTTTTACTTTCCGCCTACCATTTTTCATTAGCACATTATTATCACCTACTATATACATTGAAAGAGATTGAATTAGTTGAACAACAAAACACAATGGATACGGACACAAGAGAACACGCCCGAGAGGTATGTTATGAGGGGCATATGACGTCGATGACATTATGACATAAAGTTAATGTCATATGTTATTCGTATAGATCAACGAACAAACACATGATGACACCGGTACTAATAATAATAACATATTTGGAGGACAATCGTTAGTGAGTATCAACTTGAATGTCAATATGTTCAGAGTTCTAAAATACGGCGTACATCATACCTATAGAACACGGAACAAACAATTGATGGCAGTGGTGAGAATGATGCAGATGGCATAGTTAGAAGACGTTTACAGGTGAGTATCAAGTGGAAAGTCTAGCTATTCGTAGTTCTAAAATACGACACAGACGAAACTGAAGAACAAGGCCCGCAAGACTTTAGGGCCCAACCCATTCATAGATATTGAAGCTGACGTAACATCAAGCGAGGGCGAAGAAGTGAATGATGAGGATGGCGAAGGTGAGTGGACTTTGCCACAGTAGTTCAAACCATAATTGAGATTGAATGTAGATGATTTTATTGATGATGTTACACCCACATCAAACACGCGCCCTGAGGTTCGGCGTCAAAATTTGGAAGAAGAGGTTGGGAATGAGCAGTTTCTACAGCATTTGGTGGATAAATATGTTGAGCGAGGCTCAGTTAGACGAATTGAACATTCAGACAGCGATATACATAATAACCTACCAACGTCACAAGATTGGCCTGTATGGGAGGTACCTATAATGGTGTGTATCTATCTAGATAAAACACGAAGGATATGTGTAATTCTAATTAATAATAAACAGATGGGTCAAGAAGATGTCGTTGTGCACCGGATTCTTCGCAGGTGCTTAGGGGGTTTATTCACAGGGATTCGCGGTGCATTCACAAGAGACAGGACGCATGGGCGCGTGTATATTGAGGCAGAAAAAAAGTCAGACGCAGTTGCTGTATGTCGAGGAATCGGAGGGGCATTTTCTTCAAAGACCCGCGTGGTATCTCATGAAAGCGCTATTTGGTACCTCACTATGCCTGGCATGGCATTCACACCCAAAGCTAAATCATGGATACGTATCAATCAGACGCGTTATGATGGAGATCTTGCTTATGTGGCGGACGTTAATCCCAATACTCTTCTTCTAAAAATTGCGATTGTGCCCCGGATACACTATGACCAACCACATTCCTCTAAAAGAAAACGGTACCACAATCCCCCACATATGCTGTTTGATCCAGAAGAAGCGCGTCGAGTCCAAGGACAACAAAGTGTTAAGGTGGTGACGAATAGGGATGAAGTAATGGGTTACAAGTTCAAAGATTACTACTTCGAGGCCAATGGGTTCTTAATTATCGACAATTTGGGACCCACGGCATATCATCACAACAAAGCATACCCTACTTTAGAAGAAATTAACATGTTCAAACACTGCAGCCTTATTAGCATTGCAGAGGTTGATGAAGCTCAAACATCGTATGAAGCCCGCGCACTGTCGGTGGGTGATCAAGTAAAAGTATTTTCAGGGGAATGCAGGGGACTTATTGGCATGGTATGGCTTATTGACATATCGGCCAACAATGCTAAGGTCATTATACCAATTTCGAATGAGGTTCTCACTTTTGATCTTCATGAATTAAGGAGGTATTTTTGTGTTGGTGATCGAGTAAAAATATGGGGCGGAGATTATGATAGAAAGATAGGGTGGGTCGTCAATGTGGATGACAGAACATATATTGCAACAATTTTCATGAAAAAAGAGGTAAGGCGTTGTAATATCAATGCTTTTTCAAGAATTTATAGTGACTAGTAACCGCTCCTTTGATAGAACACAGAAGTCCTAGCATCTATGCATGATATTGAATTAGCACGAGATGATGCCGTTTTTAGAATGATTGAGAACGATGATTTGAAGCTTGGCAGAAGTATGCAGGACAGGACGTTCAACCCAGTTGTTGGGCGGTATGGTCTTATCATAAAGGGGGCATTCAAACAAAGACGTGGTAATGTGGTATCAGTTGATAAGGACGGAATAGCCTCTATAGAACTGGATGGGATGTTGGTACACAGCAATCGCTTGATCAGGTGCGCTGTCAAAGACATGGCCTATGAGCTGTTAGTATACCATCATACTTGAAACAAAACAAACCAAAAACTAACAAATAAATACAGACCTGGGCGAACAGGGTGGTTCAGGTTTATAGTGGTTGGTTCTTATTGCAATTTCATGGAGGACAAGCAGATTATTGCACCAGCTTCTCAAAGAGTTGATGAACCTGGAAATACAGACAATAGAAGCACAACGCCTCAACCAACAACATCAACAGAACCTGCCACAGAGTCAGAAGGTGACCCCCAAAGCAATCCATGGGTGACCAACGAATCAGATCGAACGAATGGCATCGCACAAGATGTTCGTAAGTGTATTCATGTCAAGTCATGTACCCACGGCGGTTTGAATACTAAAGCCTTGAATTACAAGCTGATGACTTTTGGCTAAAAAAACTACAGCCATATGTGATCAAAGGAAATAGGCTGATAATACGTATATTGGCCACCTATCTTCCAGCTTGGTCTGCGTATGCTGGTAGGGTAGGAGAGCTTAATAATTTCGAAGGCTACACGATAGCCGTAGATCTGTATCCATTGCCAACGGAGAACGAAAGACTAACGATATTTATACCCTACTGGCTGGCTGGACCATATTGTCCAGATGCCATGAACAGGAGGTCTATATACGTGTACATGATGTATGATGGTCCCTTTTACGGAAAAAGAGCCACCTGGATCGAAAACGATGAGAATGATGGGTCTGCTCATCTAGGAGATTTAGCGGGAAGGACCAAATGGACACGTAAATACAAGATACCCAAAAATTGTATGATTGCATTCAGATAATGACTGGGATTCTCTATATATATTATATTCAAGTTCGGTATGCAGACGATACGGCCGTTAGATTATAACCCTGATATGACTGACTAGTGTATAACACGGGTTGACCCCTGGTCAAGTTAGGGTGACCCGCAAACCTTTGCTGAAACATAGTCAGCCTCCCAATGAACACACACCAAGTGTTCGGCTTCATCAGCCCATGCCTGAGGCCACTTTTGAGCTCTAAAATATGCGAGCTTATGGTTAGGATTTAAAACTGCGAACAGTAGTTAATAATATTAGCAAAAGACACAGAAAAAAAAACTTACTAATTGCAATACGGTACACCTCAGACTCGTCAGTCTTGCTGTAATATTTGTCCAGTATTTCTTTGCCATTGCCCAAAGTTTTGTTAATGATAAGGCGTAAGGTATGAGTTGTGGAACAGTGTGCGAGAATATCATGAATTAAATCAATTGCAGGAATAACTGCTGCAATTGATACTTCTTCACGTGAAACGAATTCCGTAGCGGCTTTGAAGATCTGGAGAGTTAGGGACAAACATAAAAAGGGTTAGTAAGTCTGGACTCTGGAGACTAAAAGGAAATACGACAATTTAACAAAGTGGAAAACATACCTTTAAAGCCTTGCATAACAATGACTAATAAGCGACACTGAGATGTTTACTTCGAATATGAAGCTTTACAATTGATGCGAATGACCATGGATGAAATGTTCGTTGGGGGATAAAATCGCCGTGCAACGCATAACCGCATATCTCTGACGTACAGTTTCGGTCATCGATGAACTTCGAGTGTTACTCTGGATGTCAAGAGATTCTGCCGACCGGACGTATACTTCAACGAAGTTCGTCCTTGGTTTAGGGGAGAGGATTCCGGTTTGAAAAAGCGAAAATGGGTATTTGAAGGGGTAGAGGATGAACCGGATTTGTATGAACCAACGGAAATCCGTTTGATATATTAAAGGTGAAAGGGATGTGCGGCCTGCGCTTCGTGATAGCTGATACCATTTCAAGGCGGGCGGATATTGATTAGCGAGCGCGTGTAAAGTTGGTGTAGAGAGCCGCTACCAGGAGGGGGGAAGGGGAGTAGTTGATTCTTGTAGTGAGCTGGCGTCACGCCTCCTAACACTCATTTGAAACTGCAGCCTTGGTGATATGTGAAATTTCATCTCCACCCGAATTCCAACACGTAGGGGAACGTAGCGTGAACTAGACGCCTGGACCATTCAGTCCCCTTTGTGCAGGGGTTTAAATTTAAATCACCCACCATTAGATTTCTGCAACACTTCGATATTTTGGTTTGAGGATGTTTGGCGTACGAGTTGGTCACGGAGGGATGGGTTTGTCGGGTGGAGTTGGCCAATAACAACTACCCTTCAAGACATGCAGGGCAGTGTCCGTTGCTCGCACAATCTCTAGGGGCAGTAGTTAAGGTTGCTCGTACCACCTAGTTTGTATTCTGCATGCTATAAATGCGTCACGACAACAAACAAAACCAAACAGGTCAGGTTAAGCGCTCTTTAGCACAGAGTATTTGCTGGAAAATACAATTGAGACTTTTTTTGTTTTGTTTTGAATTATTGGGTACAAACACGCGTCGAGTCAGGGGTTGCCAATGGTGTTTGGACCACGGTGACTGAGTGCTGAGCACGTTCTAAGACTTTTTGTTTTTTTTTGTTTTTTGTTTTTGTTATTATTATTAAATCCTCTAAGCTTAGACCTTCGTACTATAGCACATGTTTCGCTTCTTATCTGACTCTATTATTCTTTCATACGCTTATAATGGGGAAGTAGATACCATGTAAACCCCAGTATTCGCTTGTCTTTGTGATACGAGGTTAGCTGCCATTAAACTCGTAAATATTTCATTTATATTCTTACGAGGTATCATCAATGCACAGTATTCTCTCGTCTTCGTCTTCGTGATACTGATTTATTTCGCTTATATCCTTCTCATGTCTATCGAGATCTGTTACAAGTGAAAATCACCAAAGATCAAACAACAACACAACACATTCATCATAGATTCATAAAAGATAAAGATTACAAAAATAAGAAAAATAAAATGACTATTGCCCAATACCAAGCTAGCATACCACGGACAATATAGAAACAAAGGAAAACATTAATAACGAGCAACAATTACTGGGTAAAAAAAACTGTTTTTGCTATAAAACAATCAAAATCAGTAACCACCAAAATTTTATAAGGCTATTGGCACCTACAGAACAAGATATAAGAAGTAGATTTTCATGAGCAATTAACTTCACTAGTTATTCGAGGATTCCATTTCAACATCCTCATCCAATTGTGATACTTTTTTAACCTTTTTGGTGGGGGAGGGAGTAGGCGTAGTACCCCAACCAGGGCTATCAGCACGACGTTTGCCCATGGATTTAGAAGAGGACCCTGGAGTACGAGGAGGGGTATCCAGGTGATAGCCTGAGTTGGAAGCAGAGGAGGGGGACGAACGATCCAATACATGAAGAGATAACTTAGTGCTTGGGTGGATCAACATGCGCCGAAGCACAAGCTGGTAAATACGACTTCCCCCAGCAACGTATTTATTGTTCTTAGAATATGGTTTGATGTTCCAACTAATAAATGGGTTAGTATAAAATATATGCAAATGCAGAAATAAAACTCACAATTTGAGAACGACATCAACCGTGACATGTATAGGCCCTGACCGGGAGAGTTTTTCTGGATCATCGTATTGACTAGGAAGGATCAACACCCCACGGCCATCACGGATATTGGTACAATGGACTTTGCTGTCCCACAGGTGGACCTTATTCCCAACAAAACTAGTGAAGGGATTAACCCTTCCGCCTCTAGTGGTAGGCGGGTAAATGTCCTTCAGCAAGTATACGCCTTTTTCTGTGTTTTTTTTTTAAATGAGAAAAAGTGTATAAGAGAAAGCAAGAGGGGACGGACGTTTAGTGGGACTAGGTTGATGTTTAGTGACGTTGGTTGATTCTAACGCTTGTTTGAGTTTACCTGTACAATTTATTATGAGTATATAAACATATAAGAGTTCACAAAATCAGAATACTTACGAGGACTTAATATCGAAGTCGAACCAACTATAAAGGTGTGATGAGGGTGTTAGTAAATATAAGGTAGATGAATATAAAGTATATGTACCTTTAGAGATAGCAGGATCGTATACCAATTGTTCTTTACTTTCACCTGCAAGTTCAAACATAGGCTCGGTTTTAACCACAAACTCCCAATCATCGTATTCCACTCTTTGCTTAGCGAAATGAGTAACCCTGACCTCGTGGTCTTGAGAAAGACAAAATTAGCAATCTTGGAAAGAGAAAACAAGAAAGAAGGATCTTACCCCTTCGTCCCAATTGGTCCATTTCTTTTGCAATGTAAATGGACTCGTTAGCTTGTTCGGCGTGAAGCATCAACATCAAAGCGGAGGCACAGGCATCACGGATGACTGGGGAGTATTTGTCAGGTAAACCTCCCATGTCTTCTGAGTCTGAGTCAGGGGATGGGATGGTATGTAATACAAAAGCAGCTCTGAGTTTAGCAAATTGCTTTTCTTCGAGCTATACCAGATTATAGGTAAATATATATTTTTAAATGAGAAAAAAAAAACGAAAAACAACAACATAAAACTCACTGGATTGTCACCATAAAAGTCACCAAATGGGCCTACTCTCGAATAGTTCGAGGTCATATCCAGGAGAGCGGGAAAGCGAATACAGAGGAGCTCTTTCTCTCCAGGTTTAGCATTTCCCTTGAGCCAATACATAGCTCGGTCCTTGGCTGCCGGGAAGGGCTTAGGAAGAGGGGGATTTTCCAACAAGGAAGCAAAATCCATGGGAACTGTATGCGGGTCTCTGAGATCATTCTCTAAGGAGCGAATAAGAATATTGTCCAGGCTACAAGATACTAATAATGCAGTGTGAGTGGTAATGATTTTGGTTTAAGATGAAATGCTGTTTACCTGGTCCCGCTTGAATTATTTCTCTAGCAGATATATTGTTAGTAACAACAGAGGTTTCTTCTCCTAAGTACCCACTTGCGTCCAATTCTAGTATTGTTGAGTGAGCGTTTTGATTTTGGTTACGAATAGTATAACATTTACCTGGACCCAGTGGGTTTTTGTCTCTCGGAACTTCATGGTTGATAGCAGCAGAAGTTTCTTCATCCAATTCTTCAGACAGATCTGATACCGACAAGGGGGATGGAGGGATATCTTCCTTTTGGGATACACCAACAGGAGATACATCTTTCACGATAGTGGGGCCAACATCAGGTTCAACGTTAGCAGCAGCTTGAACTGGGTGGTTGGCAGTATCTTGAGAAATGGGGGGAGTAGAAGGCAAGGGAACGTTCTTCTTAGGTCGCCCACGGGAAGAACGAGTTTTAGCAGTATTGGAGGAAGAGGGAGCCATATGTTCAGAGTAAGAGGTAGCGATAAAGCAGAGGGACAAAAGAAAGACAAAGCCTGAAGCGATCCAAGACAAGATAATGTCCACCTTTATAGGGCTTCAATAATAATATAAAATAAAGAAAAAATAAAGAAAGGAAGAAAAAAAAAAAGGAAGAAAAAAAAAGAAGAAGATAAGAAACAAGGGGAAACAGGCAAGCAATGAGAGACGGAAATGAATTGACTTGATGGCTATCGGACAACATGTTGATAGCCAGAGAGGAAGGGAGATGGCCCAGGAAAGAGTATGGGGTGATGGTTGGTAGGAAGGCTATGAGAATCAAGGGAGTTAGAGAGAGATTCACCAGTTCCTTAATGCGAATCACTGAATTTGAAAGACAGATAATTGAATGATGATAATAATGGCGGGAATGAAGGGATATCTCATGCAGTTTGTAAAGAATAGACGTAAATATGTGGCTTCTTGGTTCCCAAATAATGAGATCTGTCAATATGAGAAGCATCCTTACACGAGCAAGTGTCCCGGCATTTAATGTGGTCAGGACGACCTGACTGGTTGCTTAACAAAAAAGGTAGTGTTAATGCTTTATCAATAAATAGACAAGATGAATGACAAGGTTTAATATAATAAGAATATTGGTATGATGGAAGAGGAAACAAACATTCAATGATATTTGAGATTGATGCAGGAACTGGTCCAAAACGAGGGAACAGCAAGGGTTTTTGTTTGGATAGGTCATCTCTAAATAAATCCCTCATAGAGTCAAATATACCAGATGATACGTTGCTACCGAGTAAATTCAATTCTGCAAAAAAATTTATCAAATTATTTAAGATTGGTGATACACAACCCAAAGATTCAATAGCACTTGGAGATAATGCTAAAAAACAAGAATAGAGGGTCATGAAGATAGTATCATAAGAACATGACCAATTCTCAGAAGACCATGTACAACCGGCCTCAAATGTACGTAGGAGAACATTTGTGTTACTTGGAGGATTGTATCTTTTTGTTTCCTGGTTTGACGCTTCAAGACGTGCCTTCTTGTTAACGGTGGTATCAATACCATCAACACTACGGTTATTATCACTACCAAGATCCTTGTATTTTGTATCTGGTTTCTGCCCCCTTTTCTTTGGAATTAGAGAATTAGATTCACCAATGATATCAAATATGGGTAAATGATTGATTACTCCAATATTTTTTTCCGTTTCTGGCTCAGGGACATTTTTAAAAGGGTCGGATGAATAACCATAACGGATCATAGTGTTAAACTCAATGGCCTCAAGACGCTGTACTTCTTGATACAAATCACTAGGTATTGGTTTGTTGAGG
>JAWPGT010000121.1:0-50622 GCA_034638255.1 Coprinus comatus
CCCACTAATAACTGGCCTCCAACAATTCCAAGCTCTCCGTCGTAACCATTCCAATAAACTCGTTTTCTCCCATGTCACAACTATTCTCTGCAGAGCCACTAAAGGCACCTTGGCTAAGAAACGGAAATTCAAGCACATCAGTAGTAGTTGAAGTGTCCTTGTATACCTTGAGAATCTCGCGAATGTAATTCAGAGTGGATTCCATCGCTCGTAAAGTTTCCATAATTGGATAATTGTGGTGCTGGATATCAACCACAGACTCTGCACCTATTAATACTCCCTCGCTTTCCATTCCTCCCAACAATGAAGGTTGTGAATCAAAAGCGTTGCTATCGCCATGGGATATTTTGGTGCTCCCACTGGTAGTTGGTTGAACATTTATATTCCTGGGAGGAGCTTGAATTGGCCTTGCCGAATACCAGACAGGTGCTTTCCGAGTTCCTCGAGTAGTAGCAGTAGATCGAGTTCGACGACCTGTGGAAGTCGTAACAGTTAGAGTATTGTGTAGAAGGTTGCTAAGAATACGCTTGGATACTTTACATAACCCAATAACTTCAACATCAATTTCTATAACTAAATCTTCACTCCTGACTTTTGAGGCCAATGCATCACCTGTACAGAAAAAAGTTGAGGTGCGGGTCTCTTCTGACCTACACAAGCGAGCCTGATATTTTGACTTGAGTCGGATTCACCATCACCATTGTATTCTGATTCATCTTCATCAGGTTCAACTTTGACAAAAAATGAGAACTGCGTCAGAATGAGAGAAATGTGAAAGATGACAAACGTGATAATATTGGTGTCGGTCTCTTTTTTCTTCCTCCGCGAGCATTCCCATATTCCATTCTATCAACACCCTTTCCTTTTGAGGTCACAGCAACCAGGATCGCCATCGCCATATTTGTAGTAATATGAGCCTGAGCAGACCACAGTGGCAATCCAACATGACTAACACGAACACCACTTCCTCTAGGAGGAACAAGTTTCGCAAAATACTCATACTCCTTTTCCTCCAATCCCAATTTCTCCATGATCACCCTCTTTCTGAAAGCTTTCGTACGTGAACAACTATGGTGTGTTACAACACATAATTGACATCGTATACTTCTACGATCGCACTCAACTCTATAGCCTGGTTAGATAGTACATGACTCGCAAATCTAGGGAAATAAAAAATAAAACAAAATTCAATGACAGCATCGGAAAAGAGGGTGTCAGAAATTTCACTTACATATTCCGGATCTCCGTTATTCAACCCCTTCAACCACGCCTTAGAACTCTTTTGGAACTTGGAATCCATACGCCCAAACCGGTAACCTCTGTCCATACTTCTTGTTGCGAGCCGTATCAAGCTCATCAAAAGAACAGGCAAATAAACGATCCTTGTTTGCACTAAGGAGTTCTTCTTTCCAGAACCTATCTGTGTCCAACATATCCTATCACCGTGACACAATTCATATGTCCATTAAAAAGAGGAAAAAATCAAGTCTGAAAAGCGCACACACCTTTTGTAAGAAGCTTGAAACACCACCAGTAAGATCTTCGAGCACTTCACAACTTACAAGTCTGTCCACCATTCAAAAACGAATAATTTCCATGTAGTTTTGCGTAAGCCTTTTCAATGAGTAGAACCTAGGTCTCTCCTAAAGATCCTGAACGGGAAAAATATCAGGGTTATCAAATATTTGTGTAACTCGATGAACATCCACAGGAGTAAATGGATCTTCAGAACGTCGAATTATCCCATACAAGCATCAATTCTTATCATTTTCGAGGTCGAAATCGATATCACTACATTTGTATACAACAAGGATTAATTAGTATTTGGATAGAAAAGATACAAGAGAAAGATAGGGAAAGCACGCACCGGAATTTTCGGTTCTTCGAACGACAATCTTTATTAATTCTTTCAACCTTTTTGTAGAATCATCAATTGCCTTCTTCAGCTCTGATGTGACCAACAACCCAGGCTGTTGTTGTGCAAACGATACCATATGTAGAGTAGTTGCTGTAGCCATCGATTAGTGGTTGTGGTTCCACTGTAAGGAATACAACTGAGTTATGAGCACAACCTTTTATGGGGCTGTTCGTTGTGATGACAGTATGTTTTGACGATCAAACCAAACCTTTAGTAAGAGCCTGAAGCGCTACAGCTTACATAGCGAGATTAACTTCCCAATTGTCGTCAGCATACATAGAGCACATCGGAAAAAAAAAACATTTTGTCTGGGAGTGAACCATGATAAGACGGTGTAAAAGCGAAGCCCCGAGTTTGGGAATCTCGGATATGAAGACAAAGCCTTCAGGCGATAAATTATGAACCAGTAGAGTCGTGACAGGGTAGTAACGAAGAGCAAGACATGTGGATGCAGTAGGAAGATAACAAGCACAGATAGAGTGAAGCATACTAATAAATGTTGGGAATAGAGGGTTGTCATTGACATAACGACACATGGGCACTAGTCAATTGATCAGCTATTAAGAAACAGTAGAGCAATAATCATCATGTCGAGATGCGTGGTAATAGCATATTCTAATTCATCTTCATCTTCAGACTCAGATTCGCCTTCTTTTGAATGAGAATAAGAACTGTGTCAAAAGGAGAGAGATGTGAATCTGACGGACTTGATAATATTTGTGCTGGTCTCATTTCGTTCTCCACGACCATTCCCACTTCCACTCCCATTATCATATCCCAAGAAAGAGAGAGAAAAACCGAGAACCAGAACACGGGGGATTACACCAAGCCCTTTTGGCATTAACAGGTACTATCGATTGTTAAACATTCCATTAGAACTCTGAGAAATCCTCGAAGTCAAAATCAAAAGAGAAGCAATGTTGAAGCAATCTAAGATGAAAGACCGAACAAAGAAACTGCAACTACGGCGTGCGCAGCGCATACATGCACCACATATTCCAATAGGATTCAAGTAATACCCGTTGAAAGATCATTGACTCGACTTCCTTATGACTCCTCTATACAACGTGGAAACAGAAAGCGAAACTCGTGGCGATGGTCACTGCGGAAAGAGATGCCTTAAGGGTTGGAGAATAGCGTGACATGTTGAGCGGGGTTATTGTTGGATGAATGATGTTCGGGATCTTCAAATATTCCAGTATCGATGACACTTTTAATGCTACAGATGTCTTTATGTGGTTCTAGTGCATTATCAATATAGCTGAATATAAAAGATAGGCTTGTGACATACCAGTGCTCCATATTTTCCTATATTAAACCTTCGACAAATGTCTTGTGAAGTCAGGAATCGATAGAATGTCATGCAGACAATACGTATGACGCGAAACAAATTCAATATGCCGGGCATGGAGCACTTGCGAATTTCTCATTAAAGTCATCGACCATTGTGGCTGGCCTTTGTGTTATCACCACCGTACTATGACAGGATACAGGAAAGGTAGTAGAGGTGGAGCTTGAAAAGGTATGCTGATGTTGTGTTGAGTACATACACGTACTGTATAAACGGCATGACTCACAATAATACTAGTCCTTCCTAACCACAATGCATGCATCATCTACTACGCCATCCAGATATCCAAACGATAGCATACACGACCTGTCCAAGTACGGTTCCAATGTGCATCCTATGCTTGGAAGCCACGGCAAGTACGGGAGTATTCAATGCTCAAACAAGCGAAAGTGCCGAGAGACGCGAGACTAGCAGCAAAGAGACGTGTGGATTCCAGAGAAAGGCCAAATCTATGTCAGAAAAGGACAGACAGCGCAGATTGAGTGAAGCAGAGGATAAAGTGTTGGGAAGTGAGTGAGGTTTTGGCTATGACGTGATGTGATGGACTAAAATAGAACGATGGCCAGAAATTAGAATGTTGAGTGAAATACACTTGTTATGCTCGAACTGTACCTCATGATTTTGATTTCAAGTCAAATCTCTACTTCTCTAAACCCCCCACAAAAATGCACTGAATATCAACAAGACGTCTAGGTATTGTTCCAATTTATGTTGATGATGTTCTCTCTGCCAGAGTCACCATATACATCACAACCTAAGTCATATTGTTTTCCTTGAAGTATCCAAGAACACCGAGCGACACAATAGTTTTTAAGATATGCCACCATGACTTGATCGCACCATCCTCCTCCCCAACTCAAACCACTTGGGCTCAGACATTTACGCAAGAAGCCAACCACTCGAATTCAGACTTTAGGAAAGAATACGATTGTTAATGTTACAAAATGACAGAAACACACCATGATATTACAATCAACCCTTCTATTCTTTTTTTCTTGTCCCACTTGCGCACACTACTTTCGCTCAACAATCTCATTATCCGCTACCATATGCTCATCAATTCTCCGAACCTTGAGGACTATTTATGAACTACATTGGTATCCAATAACCTCCAGTTCTCCATCGTCACCATCGTTCCAGTCAGCACATTTTGCTCCCATGTTCTGATTATTTTCTGCAAATCCATTAAGAGACGAAGGTTCAACTAAGTTGGTAGTTGAAGCGTTCACGGATACCTCGAAACCCTCGCGAATATCATTTTCAAAGTTACTTCCATCACTCATAATGTTTCAATAATTTGTTTCATAGGAGTAGCGATGCTAGTACCAGAGGGACCAACTTGAACTACCCGACCAACCCCAGACACTGCACATTTTGATGCTCCTATCCCATCCATTTCTACCAACAACATTGAAGGTTTTGAAGCAGGTTATTCAAGTTTGCTATTGTTGGCGCTCCTAGTTAGTTGAACATTTATATTCCCGAGGCGACCTTGAATCATTCCTAACAAATGCTTTCTGAGTTCCTCGAGTAGTCGTTGGGGTCTAAGACCATGAACAGAGAAAGTCGTGGTAGTCCAAGTATTACATTGAAAGCTACGATTTCGTTTGTATTCTCTGCAAGATCCGATGGCTTGGATGTCGGATTCTGTGACGAATCTTCAGTCCTGATGTTTGACGTTGATGCGTCACCAGCACCGATAAAGGGTTGCTTCTGACCTATACAATGCAATCTTTTGATTTTCTTTATCAGAGGCGGATTCACCATCATTTTCGTCTCGTGTTCTAGTTCATCTTCCTTTGATTCAGCTTCCATCTCGGATTCGGATTCAACTTTGAAAACTAGAATGAGACCCAAAATCAGGATCAGATCCGGAGACTGTGTCAGAAGGAGAGAAATGCTAGTGCGAAGCTGACGAACTTGATAAGGTGTTGGTCTCTTTTTTTTTCGTCTTCCACGACTATTTCCATTCCCATATTCCTTTCAGTACCTTTTCCTGTCCTCTTGGGTCTCTTCCTTGTCAAAACGGAAGTCAGAGGATTCGCAACCGGGCCCACCACCTTCATAGCAATAAGAGTAGACTGCAGTCGCAATCCAACACCGGTCCTAGTCTCAGTCCCGGCCACCTGTCCCGGAATCCTCATAAATACCAGTACCAACATGGCCATCAGAAACACCACTTCCTCTAGGAGGAACAAGTTTCACATAGTAATCATACTCCATTTCCTCCAACATCAATTTCTCCATAATCATTCGCTTTCGAAAAGCATTTGTACATGAACAAACACGATATCTTTCATCACATAATTGACATCGTATACCCTTACAATCACATCCAATTCTAGAAACCTGGTTGAATTATACATAATTCGCAAATCTAGAAACCAAGAAAACAAAAATTGAGTATGTGACAAGATGTGTAAGGCAAATTGCTCGCTTGGATGTAACTCACATATTCCGGACCTCCTTTATTCAACCCCTTCAACCATATTCTAGCACTCTTCTGAAACATAGAATCTATATATCCAAAGGGACTCCTATAAAGTTTAAAAAACTCGGTCCAAACATCAGACACTAAATCTCGACTTCGGCTCTCACTACTGTCAGTGTCAAGTTGATCCGCTTCAGACTCGCCATCCATGGCTTCCTGAATATTCGAATGAGCCACAACGTGTAGATGAACAGGAAAAAGGACATGTGAAGGAGGTGAAAGTGAAAGTGTGGCGGTAGGTGGTAAGTGACATCCGTTCATTAGTTGAGTTAGATTAATTTTGTAGGTGTAGTAAATAAGACATAGGGATAGACTGTATCTATGAATAACGAAGGCGAAGGCGAAGACAATACTGTGAGCGAACAACCAAGAGACAAGAACGGTGACGGACGCTGCGGAGGGAAAGGGAGAGGGAGAGAAGGAGAGAGAAGCTCAGAGCCAAAACACTGCGGATGATACCAAGTCCTTTCGGACAGGTACTGCCACGGAGAGATCCTGCAGGTCAAAACCCAAGAAGCGTGCAACCTAAGAAAAACGAAACAAAGCAATTGTAACTGCGCAGCGGAGACATGCACCACATTCCAGGAGGAATAAACTTTCTTGAAGCGATATCCGATGTTGTTGGCCACATGTTCTGAACGAGCCAGCGTAGATCAGGTGAAGCAGAGCGTAGCAGTTGCTGGTTGAGGGGAGAGAAGTCGTCCTTGTATGACGTGATGTTGACGTAATGTCAAAGCGGCACTCGAAGTACAGAAACGCACTGACCAGGTCCAATCACGTTGACCGAACTAGGCTCCTTCATCACTGCTAAAGCTCTCTTTCACTGATTGGAAGCACATCAAATCATCCGTCACCACTTACATCAACCTTTCGGGGTGAGTTCATGCTGCATTTACTCAATCTAATGGCTGAACAGAATCCATATGTTCAGTTGTGTGTTTTTGTACAACGACTGACCATATCTTAACGGCCCATGGAGTAGAGGTTATGCAAGAGATTCACCTCATACAAATTAACTCCCAAGAACTACGGAACTTTGGCCACTGAGTACATGATACAAGCCATCGCTGAAAACATCATCACCCCTCCTCAACAATACACACCCCCAATCACAATCACTTTCGACGAAATTTGCACCAGATCACTGTCCATGCTGCTCACAGTAATGTCGCTTATCGGAAGAAGGGGCTGGGATTGACTAGAGTCGAGGCGTTACAGACCTTGGAACTGGGGAAATGAGATAGAGGCTCCAGGAATCGACACATATTATTATCCGGTGAGTTGTTTCTCGTTCGACTGTGTAGTACAGTACTCCCAAAGCTCACTCTCGCTCTCAGCCAACAACATCACTTCAAATTTATGTTGCAATCAGAGCTAGAATTGTGTTTCATGAACCTATGCTTCAAGCAAGTGAATTGCCAAGGTTATTATGGTGAACAAAAGGACCAGTAATATTTATCTTGTAAGTTCTTTCTTTCCTTATTCCACACCATCGATCATCTTCACGTTCTTTGATAAACATTTTTCATCTACAGGAACCTCCAGGAAACCTCCTAAACTCGTGAAAAAGATACGTACGTTCTCAATCCTACTACAGAAAATAGATGTATCTGTATCTTTTGTATATTCGGTTTTGTGGCATTGTCTATGATAAATCACAGAGATTATTGGCTGTCTCTTTTGACATTGTAGAGATCAATAATGTCATTTCGACAGAGGAGTAAAATTGGTCTATGTATGCTTGAAAACGAGGTGAGTTTTACGTTTTTTCTTCTTTCATTTCTTCTTTCCTTTTCCCTCTTTTTCATATTCCATTTCCTGAAACGCATACCCATCTGACATCGTTTTAAAGTAACTCATTTCAATACTTAATGCGTACCACGATCTTTGATCGAATCGAGTGTCACTGACATTGATTATATCCCGCCAACTTCTACGCCCTTCGACGACCCTCGTACCAAGAGTTCCGATACAGTACAAGACCATCTTCATCATCACGCTCTTCCTCAACTTTTGAATCAAACGGATTCAACTTCCTATTAGGAATCCAGTTTGGAGTGTTCCTTCATGTTGGTTGACCTAATTTAAGCTACGTATCACCCAATTTCGCTTATATTCCTGACTGTGGTATTCAACAATGTCTCTTTCGCTGAGGGCCACAGGTACGACTCTTTTCATAACTTTAATTTCAATACACTGACGTCTCATCGTACTCACAAGGATTCCCTCAATAGTGATCTATGGCAACAACAAACGAGAAACAGCGCAACTGGAGTACTGTGTATCTTTGATACAAATCACGCCGCTATTATATTCATGGTGCAACCTTGTAGTAGCCAGATGTACTTTGTTACGTTAATGAATATGGTTGCAGAGAAGAGGTTTCAAAGAGAGAAACAAGGACTATGTTGGTGTGTGAGACGGATACCATAAGTATGTAGAAGGTATATTCCATCTCTATCGATTTAGTACAATACCTTTTTCTACGACTCCTGTTTCATTCCTTGTTTCCTTAACTTTCCAATGATAAGTATACCATCTCAACTCTTTGAGGGCTCAAACATGTATTGCTTTAGTGTTAAAGACAATCACATATACTAGCATCGAACTTTCCTGCAATCAAGAGTAGGAAGAATATTTTATGTCACCCCTAATATTTCCGGAAAATCACCGGATTGCAATACCATGTTTTCGTTACACGGAGTCTGTTCCAACACTAGTGGTTAAGCCTAAGGACCAGTCAACTCTTCGGCATGATAATCTGTAGACAGGGATGGAGTCGATGGAGTTCTTTGTAGATCTTGTACTGCAGAGGACAAGGCTTGGTTTACGGTCCCAAGACCAACGCCATCTGATTGTGAGGAGGGAATGATAACGTGTGAATCTTGACTGGTGGATGTCTCGTTGGGAAGAGGTGATGTGGGCCGACTGGATGTGGAAGTTGAAATCACATTCGTGGCTGATGGGATAACTGGCCTAGCAGGCACAACTAAAATGCTATTAGATGAATGTTGTTCGAAATCTTGCGATGATGAAAGAACCGGTGAGACTGGATTTCGAGCGCCAACACCCGGTGTGGTGGTTGTTTCGTGAAAGTTGTTGGATTACAAGGGAGATGGTGACAAGGGTGTAGTAGATTCAGGTAGTGCTTCAGTAGAGTGTATTGATGGAGTGACTTGGCCAGTTATTTCATCGTGTAAGTCTGTTTCATGACATTTGTTGGATTGCAGGGAAGTTGATGGGGAAATGATAGGATTCGGTGTAGTGGCCATAGGTAGATCCTCAGTAGTGTGTGTTGCTGAAACGATTTGGCCAGTGTCTTCGACTATTAGATATATTACGAGAGGAGATAAACTTGCAACATACCAGAAGTGGATATATGCTCTTTTTTCCTATTTTCATTCCTTGTTTCCTTAACTTTCCAATGATAAATATATCATCTCGATTCCTTGAGGAATCAACATGTATTCGTTTACTGTTGGAGATAATTATATATATTGGTGACTAACTTTTCTCCGATCATTACTGACGACTACAAGCGTTCAAAGAATACTTCGTATCACCCGCTCATTCTGACAATTTAAATATTTCCAGAAAACATCCAGATTGCAATACAATAATGTTGTAGATTCAGTCCCAACTTCCAAGACTAGTGGTTAAGCCTGAGGACTGGTTATCTCTTCAGCACAATAATGTGTAGAGTCTGAAGAAGTACTTTGTATATCTTGTACCAATGCAGATGGCAAGGCTTGGTTTACAGTCCCGAGTCCAACGCCGTCTGGTTGTGAGGAGGGAGTGATAACGCTTGAATCTTGACTGGTGGATGTCTCGTTGGAAAAAGGGGGTGTGGGTTGACTGGATGCGGAAGTTTCAATCGTGTTCGTGGCTGGTGGGATTTCCGGCCTAGCAGACACGACTGAAATGCTATTGGATGAATGTTGTTTGAAATCTTGCGATGATGAAAGAACACGTGAAACTGGATTTTGAGCACCAACGCCCAATGCCGTAGCTGTTTCATGGTATTTGTTGGATTGCAGGAGAGTTGACGAGGAAGGTGTAGTAGATGTAGGTAGCACTTCAGTAGAGTGTATTGCTGAGGCGACTTGGCTAGTTGTTTCAGTGCGTAAGCCTTTGACTTTGAAGAAGCCATTAGATATATTACAGCAAGAGATAAACTTGCGGCATACCAGAAGTCGATATATGTTCTATGCTTCCTGATCTTTCGCCACCAGACACAACAACCTCATGTATGCCCCATACCTCCTTCAATCCCATGTTAAAGTTGTGTATCACGGTCCATACAGATTGGAGATCTTCTTCATGACCAGGTCTAGGCAGTGTGGGTGGAATAGTGAAATGATCGGCGTGCAGGACAGAATATGTTGAGGACGAGTGTCGAATGTATTCTTGGGCAGCAGACAGTATTGCGTTGAGGGCTTTTTCAATCGAAGGGAGTATCATGGGTAGCTTATATGAGCGTTGTAGGATGTGTTTAGTATAGAGGAAAATGCCATCCAATGATTCTTCTTTGCCAATGAGGCACTTCGAGGCAAGGTCTTCTATGATTTTGAGGAAGGGTTTTGTATGGACTGAGGAGTAATGGTAGTCAGAGAGAGAGATAGCAGAGTACATGAGAAGACGAACCAGAGCGAATAAAGCATTCATCACATTCCACAAGCAGCCCTCCAAGTAATTCTGCAGCATCTCTGTAGTGCACAGGGTCCACATAACGAAAGACCTTGTTGAATATTCGGACCAAGCATTGACACTTATGATCTGAGCTGAGTTTTTCCCGGAGTTTCTCGCAGAGATGATGTATGTGAGGAAGTAATAGAGTGGTTGGACACTTGCACAGTTCTTCCAAAATAGGAATTGTCTCATGCCCATGCCAAGAGTCTTGATCAATCACATGACAGGCAACAGCAACAGCATTCTCTGGAGTAACCCACGTATTCTCAGAACTCCTCAAGCTAGTCGCAATATCTTCTAAGAGATCTAGTGCAAATATTACTAAAGGAGTATATATAACATATATAAACTTTACCTGTTCGAGAATCACGATCCATATCGCCAATGGATTTCTCCAAAGCCGAAATATCTGACAAAGGTGCCACAGGACGTTTCAGTGAGACAGGTGACCTATTCCATTCTACTGTTGCGTCAATCGCTGCCTTCACACGAATCTTCTGGATAATTTCAGTGTCACTGTGGTTATTCTCTCCTTCAAATGATGTCAACAAGGCTTGCTCCTCCCAATTCCACTCGAGATCGGCAGGTGTATCCTTGTTCTTCAACTTCATCCGTGTCCCATCACAAGAAGCAAATACCATGCAAGAGTATGCATCCAGGGCAACCGTAGTCACCTGTCTGTACTCGCATGATATCCACAATAATGATTGATTAATTGTTTCCACAGCCCCTGCTTTGTCTTTCCACCTTTTCATACCATTTGTATCATAGTCCATCCAGTTACCAATACCGTTCAATGTGTTCCAGAAGTCCAATTTTATGTTCAATAGTGGCAGATTGGTGATAAGGAAAAGCTTTTGGATGATTAAATGAAAAATCCATGATTGCGGGGACCGATATGGACAAAGCACAGGTCGAGGAAGGGCCTGGTCGTGTGCACAAGTTGGTTTCCCTACAAGGAAGAGAAATTGACAGGTTGGGAGAACAGTGGTACAGACAATAAATCCACCACATAGGGCGACAAGGAACGTCACAGGTCCAGAGGCAAGTGACTTTGATTCCCATTGTGAGACCATGAACCCAACGAAGAAGAGACCAAGTGCAATCAGTAGGAAGAGTGGTAGCATATTGAGGATGATCAAGACACCCCATGTCCGGAGACTCTCATGGCGTTGATGTTGCAGTAGGAGGTCATCTTTGTTCGATACACCTGTGATGTTCCTACCAAACTCTCGCAGCCATTGTAGGCACAGAATCCCTCCCAGAACCGCAACAAGACTGAGTGCAAGGCTGACAGAGTACAGCACATTGATACGCTGATGATAGATGGAAGGTATTGTTGTTGGGTTGAGATTGATAGTGAGATTTGCTTGTGGGTTAGATTGGTTGTTGAGTTGTAGGACAATTGTTCGTAGTAAAAGTACTGTCATCTCTGAGGGATCTCCCTGTATCGTCTTGGCGGCTTCAAGGGTAAAAGCCGTGACAATTGCGGAAAAGAGACCGGCCTATAACATATCATCAGAAACATCTTTTACAACACGGAGCTACTCACAAAGATTAGAAGATTGTGTAACTCTTCCTTCCAAATGTCATATGTCTCCTTTGTTAATTGTTCGGCTTTTTTGTTTAAATATTCCCATCGTTTTGCGTCCGCTTCTTCATCAATAACCTTCAAGTTCTAAGTGCAAACACATCTTAGTATACCATCTTATTTCCTTGAATACAACAATACTTACTGGGTCTATTCCTTCAAACGCTACGTTCCTGGTGTCAGTAAACATGGTAGTAAGATTGTGAATACAAGAAACTGATTTTGTCAGTACATTGACCTAGAATGAAAGAAATCACTACATACCCTACGATGGCGAGGCATAATAGAGAGATTGGCAATGTTATCTTCAGGATTGAATGTTGTACGAGATTTAGAAGGTCGTGGAATCGGTAAGAGCAGTATTTGATGAGGACAAAGCCTGTGGGCATCGCCTTTGTCTAAAAATACCCACTCAAATTTATAGAATTTATTTCAGTAATATTCGATTCTAAGGGAACATACATAATGAACACATTGAGCACCCAAATTCAACATGTTAATCGTCTAGTTTTTCTTCATACTATTACCCTCCACAAACCCACTTTTGTCAGACAAGAGAGGATTTTATCTCTTGAGAGTTGGGAAAAAATCACAACGGTAGTAAAGGGTGGGATCTATAGAGGCTATATAGTTGCAATCCAAATATTTGGTTGAGTACTGACTTTAAGTAGTTTGTGAATCTCAGCATGTCAAGGATTGGCGCACGATCCATTAAACATCCAACCCTAAACTTCCATAGTCATTCGTTTCCTTAAAGAATTTGCACGTGAACAAAGACGATGTTTTTCAACATATGATTGATATTGTATACGTTTACGATAGGGAGAGAGAAGCTGAGAACCAAAATACTGAGTCTTTTCAGACCAGCGCTGCCATCTGTTCATTAGAACCCCAGAGAGATACTCGAGTCAAAGTCCAAAGAGTGCGCATATTCTTCTGAATGTCCTAAATACATGGCCATTCTTCCGTACGATACGACAAAGAAAACAGAACTTATGGAGATAGTGGTTGTGGAAAGAGTTGGAGAATAAGGTCACATGTATAGTATATACTATATACGCCTCGACTTCTCATTAAAGCCATCCACCATCAAGGCCTGGACAGACTACAAGTCTTCATCGTACGTCAATCACCATTGTGGTACGACAGGATACAGGAAATGTAGTAGAGGTAGAGAGTGAAAGGGTATTCTGGTATTGCATTAAGAATGTGCGCTAGACCTTCTTCACCTCACTGTATTCATGCACGACCAGAGTGACTGCATATATGGCCGGTTTAAGTGAGAGACGCTCTGGTTTATAACAGATATGGGAATGAGGAAAATAACGCCAAAACTGCTTTACACTTCTAGTTTTGCATACTATGCTTGGAAAGATATATCCTGAGCTTGGAGACCAAGCCCCAAGAATGTGTGGGAATGTTCATACAACAATGGTGAACCTGTAGAGAGACGGACAGGCTGGTATCCAAGAATTAAGGGAAAGACTAGGAACAGATATCCAGAGCAAATTGAGGGAAGCAGAGAGACGGTCGTCGTTGGTCAACTTGTACAACGCGATTGGTTGATGAACATCTTTGAAGTTTTGTGTGTATCCTGATCTTGAAATTGTGAGTTGAACATGCTCTTCTACATCAGATATTATCGTGTTCAGAGTTTTGGAAGAAAGAGTGTATGAAGGTTGGGTGTTCTATGGCATGTCAACAGGCCAACAATTGGGATATGGTAGATGTAGTTGATAGAAAGCGCCAATGTGTAGGGGAGGGATTCTGGAATGTCATGGAGAGTGTCCAAGTTGATGAGAGAAAACTGATCGTAATCGAAGACATGCTCGAGCTGAAGCTCTAAAGCAGAAGCCTTCAGAGGACCATGTGTATAATCGATCGCCGAGTTAATCGTGCCATGAACAAAATATGCTGAATGAGACACTGTCATAATATTGGTGGCGAGAACCAAATGAAGACGAGTGATGTTATGTCCGAGTACACAGAGGTGACCTGAGATACTTGAGCGGGTATGACTCCCGAGTTTTCCGAAGATCATTTGAAGCTGAGTTGAAGGGACGGGGCTTGAGATTGGTAGAATGTACTGTGTGGGAAGAGTCGAGTGCGCTGTGATGATGATGATGTCACCATTTCATATATCTGTGTTCTCTAAAATTCGACCAAAAGTTGTAACTACCCGTTCATACATGGCGGCTATGGATCTCGAGAAAGATACGCCCATGCGCTATAATTTCAAATTAAAAGGCTGTTCTCCACGCTTGAATAAATGTTAACGTTCCTTATCTGATGGAATTATTACACTGCAGTCAATATCACTCTTTTTCGCCTTAATGTGGAAACGTGCAGCCAACATCGATAGGGTGATTGGCAGTGCTCCAGTCGTTAGTCCTATCACCGAAATGCAAAGTAAACGATGACGAAAATATATTACATACATTAATATTACAATTAACCTTCTTTTTTTCCTTATCTGATGCAGAACACACTACCTTCGTTTGCCACATACTCGTTATCATCCGAACCTCGGCGATTATTTATGAGCCACTTCCCCTGATAATTAGTGCAATAAAGCCCAACTCTCCAGTCTCTCGTTCATCGTAGCCATTCCAATCAACTCGTTTGCTCCCATGTTGTGATTATTCTCCACAAATCCGTTACACGAACCTTGAGCGGACAAAGGTTCAAGTATGTCAGTAGTTGAAGTGTTCATGGGTACCTGGAGACTCTCGCGAATGTCATCCAAAGTTGATTCCATCGCTCGTAAAGTTTCCATAACTTGTTTCTCAAGTTCCTGGAGAGTATTAATACCAGGTCCAGAGGGACCAGATTGAACCTGCAGATCAACCTTTGACTCTGCGAATTGTAGTGCCTCCATGTCTCCCAATAAACGTTGTGAAGCAGAATTTTCAAGTTTGCCATTGTCATGAGGTATTTCGGCGCTCCCATTGGTAGTTTGTGCAACATTTACATTCCCGAGACAGTCTTGAATCATCCTTGCTGAATGCAAGACAGGTGCTTTCCGAGTTCCTCGAGTAGTTGTAGGTCGAGGTCGATGACCTTGAGTAGTGTAAGTCGTGATAGTCGGAGTATTGTGTTGAAGGTTTCTACGAATACGTTTGGATGCTCTATGACGCCCGATGACTTCAATATCGGCTTCTGTGATTAAATCTTCACTCCTGACTAAGATTTTTGAATTTGATGGGTCGCCGGAATGGATGGGATTTTGAGGAGTAGGTTGTTGATTTTCTTTACGAGAGTCGGATTCACCATCATTGTCGTATTCTAATTCTAATTCATCTTCATCTTCAACTTCTTCGGATTCACCTTTTGAACGAGAATGAGAATTATATCAAGAGGGAAATGTGAATCTCACGGACTGAATAATATTCGTGTTGCTTTCATTCTTCGTCTTCCACTTCCACTTCCATTCCCATATACATTTCTATCAATATCCTGTCCTTTCCTCCTAGGTCTCTTCTTCGTCAAAGGTAAATTTGAATCTTTAGAGATCGGGATTGCCACCGCCGTAGGAGACCGTAGTCGCAATCCAACTCGCTCCAGCTGAACCCTAAAATTCCAATGAATCCCAGCACCAGCGTGACTAACATGGATCCCACTTCCTCTTGGAGGAACAAGTTTCACAAGATAATCATATTCCTTTTCCTCCAATCCCAATTTCTCCATGATCACTCGCTTTCTGAAAGCTTTCGTACGTGAACAACTACGGTGTGTTACAACACATAATTGACATCGTATACTTTTACGATCACACACAACTCTATAACCTGGTTGGATCGTGCATGACTCGCAAATCTAGAAAAACAAAAATAAAATAAAATTTAGTAACAACGTCGTAGAAGAGTGTCAGAAATATTCACTTACATATTCCGGATCTCCTTTATTCAACCCCTTCAACCACGCCTTAGAACTCTTTTGAAACTTGGAATCCATACGCCCAAAACGGTAACCTCTGTCCAAATATCTGACACTAAAACTCGATTTCGAGCCTCACTGTTGTCAATGTCAAGTTGATACACTGACTGGTCACTACTTGCAGCTTTAGAGTCGTCAACCATGGCTTCATGAACACTCGAATCAGCTGCAACTGGTGGATGAATAAAATCAAGGACAGATGGAGGAGGAAGAATAAGTGGTAGTGACATCCTATCCTCCCCATTGGTCGATTTAGATTGATTCGTGGGAGTTGTAGTAGACAAGAGATAGGCCAGACCCATGAATGACGATGGCGAAGGAGAGGACGATAAAACTGAGCGAACGAGCCAGAGCTGAGGAACGTGATGGATACTGCAGAGAGAAAGAGAAAGAGAGGGAGAATGAGGTTGATTATATCAAGTCATTTCGGACCGGTACTAGAACCTCAAGAGATCCTCAAACTCTCAAGAAGAAAAAAATCAAACAAAGCAATTGTGACTGCGCAGCGGAGGAGTGTGCCACGTTTCAGTAGGATTAAACTTTCTTGAAACGTTATTGACCACATGTTCTGAACAACCTAAATATCTGTTGACTCCTCTGTACATTGTGGCAAAGGAACAAGAAACTCACGGCCACGTTGTCTGTAGAAAGAGTCGTATGTATCAAGACTGCGAGATCAAGGATTCAGGACCACAGTTCCTCGTTAAAGTCAGATAGGCGACAGTCTAAGGTCGCCATCGTAGTTAGGTGTTTGTGGAGAAGAATGACAATCTCTTCAACAGTGACCAATCGATCACTGATGATTATAGGCTGAGTAGAGGGTGAAAAGGTAAGCTGTTGTGTTGAGTAAACACGTTGACATGACATGACTCACACTCGTCCTTCCTAATCACAAGGTATCCATCCACAATCCACAAGAGATCTGAGTGACTCCATGACCAATCTAAGCCAAGCTCCGGTCGGGGACAGACACGGGAATGGTGAAGAGGGCGCCAAGGGTACATTTGAGCTTCTGACCTATGTCCTCTGAGCAGTATAAATCTGAAGACGCGTGTGGGAATTGTCCAAGGGAGTGACTCCAAAAGTATGGTTCTGTAGAGAGACTGGCATGCTCATAACTAAGAGCTCAGGACGAACATAGCAGCACAGGTCGACTGAAGTAGAGCGTAGCAGGGAGAGAAGACATCCTTGTATGACGTGATAACTTGGTGAACAGTGACGTAATGCCACCAATCACCTCTATGATGAACAACCTCAAAGAGACACAAAACTCGAATGAAGGCTTCAAATAGACTGAAAGTGCAGAAACGCACAGACCAGGTCCAATCACGTTGACCTAACTTGACTCCTTCAATGGCAAATTACGCCACACTCAAGATCATTGCCCAAGCTCTCCTTCATTCATTAAAATTCATTTCCATGATTTTGGTCATACTATACTTTTACTCCATCTGATTGCTGAACAAAATCTACATGTTCAGGTGTGTATGCTTGTTTGTGTGTTGTATTCCTTCGTCTCATATGAATTAACATCGCAGAAACGTTAGACGGGACAAGCAGAAGTGGATATATGTAGTTCAACGTTGAAATGAATATTGACAACATCATCACCCCTCCACAACAACATACCTCTCGATCACAATCCCTTTCAACACTAGTTCTTTGTCCATGTGCTGTTCACACTATTGTCCCTTATCAGGAGGTTTAACTTGAGTCGAGTTATTTCACACCATAAAACTGGGAAATAAGATGATGGATGCTACAAGAATCGATGGAAATATGAACACATGTTATTATGGTGAGTTGTTTCTTGTCTCATTCAACTGTGTACCCCCAACCAACAACATTGCTTCGAATCCCTGGAGACCGTGCTTCTCACTGAACCTACGCTTTGCCAAGGTTATATTGGTTTCTATCTTGTGAGCTTTTCTCACCTTGTTCTATACCATAGATCATCTTCACGTACATTAATAACACGTTGCATCTACAGGAACCTCTTAAACTCGTGAAAAGGTTACGAATAAGTACGTTCTCGATTCTACAACGGAAAATGGATGATGAAGAGATTTGGGTTTATCTTTTGTATGTTCCATTTTGTGCCATTGTATCACACAGATCGTTGTCCGTCTTTTTCGACGTGATACTAGAATTGTAAAGACTGATAAATGATAATGTTGCGTCAATAGAGAAGTCCGAAGCTGGTCTATATGTATGCTTGAAAACGAGGTGAGTTTACGTTTTTGTCATTTCTTGTTTCCTTTTTCCTCGTTTACATATTCCATTTCCTGAAACGCATATCCATTCTGACCTCATTTTAAAGTAATTCATTTCAATACCCCCAATCTTTCATCGAGTGAATTGAGTATCACAAACTCGATAACCATAACGAACTAGCCGGGTTCACCCTGCCATGACTCTTGGAATCTGCTTCGATCGATTTTCTATGATTAAGTAGGGTTTAGAACTAGGATTAATGGGTGTAGAGGAGTTATTTTTGACAGAATTATGGTTCAAATGGAAACCTTGAGATGATGTCCAATTTCCTAACAAGTTTTGTTTCGGTTGGTTGACGCAGCTCGGACGGTTGTTTCTTTCCGTAGTGCTGGGTAGAATATGGGGCATACGTCACTAGAGGTTATAATCTTGCGACGTACCACAGGTCCCGTATGATTCTCATTTTCCTCTATTTTTCCTAATCCTCCACCACATGTCACAACATCCATGTGCATTTACACGCCACTCTCTCTTGCTAGAGTCCTCAACCCATATAGCTCACACATGGACCACGAATAAATCAGACTTGAAGTGGTCAGAGGAAAGGTAGCACAGAAATCTTGTGTTCGAACTATTATTATATCCACAAAATTCCAATCAACTACATTGTGTAAATGACAATGAGACTCACGAAGAAGGAAGAAAGTGCTCTCAAGAGTTGGACACAGTGAACGAGATGACATTGTCATCAATTCTCCACTACTATACATGTGTCGCTATACAGCAAAATGGTATTCGGAATAGCCTAATCCGACAATGCTTGGACCTTCCATGAACACATTGTCAACGATCAAGATATAACATTCGCTGGAAGTGTAGTGGTGAGAAATTGTATTGTTAAGATTCCTAAAAGAAATAGGAATATTGAAAGCGAGACGAGTACAGACTCATGGGGATTGATTAGAGCTCGGCCGTGAGGTGTATTCCATAGCCACGTAATGTTCCGTGAGATTGACACAGTTAGGTTCAAGCGCTTTGTTCCATGGTATGGTTGTGAATCTTAATATGTCCGAATAGGTATAACAGTCGAGGCGTGTGCTTTTTTTAGGGTCAACACCATCAGATGAAGATGTTTTGTTAAGCTGGCCAGATCCACTGCGGTATTGGATCTGGCGTTGCATTCAAATTTATCGCTGATGAATTGAAATTTTATCTTCTATATAAGTAATAGCAGAGTTCGCATTAGGTGAATGAAGTTGGGAATCTTAGGAGGACAAGGGTAGAATGGACAAAATTGGGTTCCAGCATTGAGTACATTTCTTCTGTTAATTACTTTGAAACAACCTTTCCAGTGTATTTCTTATGCAGTTCTGTGAGATATATGTGGGAAACAATGAACTTGCGACATACCAGAAGTCCCTGGATGTTCCATGTTTTCCTCCATTTTCCTGATCCTTGATCAGTTGTTGAGTATATACCCATACTGCATAGACGATATGATTCACCATATCTCTAACCCACACCCCATGCCTGGATATCTTAAAATTGGGATACGAAGACAGTGTGTGGGAATGTTCAAAGCTGAGTTAAATGTGAACCGGCAGAGAGAGGCATGGCGGGCTGGTAGCCCAGAGTTAGCAGTAAAGACACGTGGATTCAGGAGCAAGATAGTCAGTACAAGATACCACGATGCTAACTTATGTAGGTTGAGGGCGTCATTACGTAAATGACGTCATCCCATTCTCCAATGGTCAGCACATTGAGGAAGAAACGTAGGCTAACATTACTGAGGATATAAAGCACACTGGCCATCGTGAAATCATAAATATCATTTGGAACACAGTGTATAATGAGGATAAACCCGAGACGGCATTCACTCGTCCTTGCTGAATACCCAACCGATGACTTCGGTAACCTTGAGGAGTAGTGGACTACCTTGAACAAATGAAATTGTAGTAGTAGGAGTGCTACGCTGAAGGATATTATGAATTCGTTTGGATACTCTGCGAGACCCGATGACTTGCAACATCGGCTTCTGTGATTAAATCCCCACTCCTAATTTTTGAGGCTGATAAGTCATCCGCATGAATAATGTTTTGGGGAGCGGGTCTCTTCCAAATGGAAGGTAAGCTTATCTTTTATTTTTTATATCAGAGTCAAATCCATCATCACACCCTCATATTCTGATTCACCTTCATTTTCTGTTGACTCAACTTCCATTTTGGCTTTGGGTGTGGCTTTGGAACGGTAATATGAACTGTGTCACAATGAGAGAAATGTGAAGGCTGACGAACTTGATTTGATCATACGGGTGTCGGCCTCTTTTTTCTTCCTCCACAACCATTCTCACTTCCATTTCCATTTAACCATTCCCTTTCCTTTCCTCTTGGATCTATTCCTCGTCGAAACTAAAGTCTGATAACCGGGCTTGCCATCGCCACGGTGGTGTTCCGACTTGACTAACACGAATACCACTTCCTCTTGGAGAAACACTTTTCACAAGATAATCATACTCTGTTTCCTCCAACCCCAATTTCTCCATAATCACTCGCGTTCTGAAGGCTTTCGTAGGTGAGCAAATGCGTCATGTTGCGACACATAAGAGACACCGTATAGGTTTACAATCACATCGAACTCTGGATCGTACATGACTCGCAAATCTAGACATATAAATAAAACAAAATTCAGTGATAACGTCGGAAAGGAGCGTGCCAGGATGGATCACCTTTATTTAATCCCTTCAACCACATCCTAGTACTCTTTTGAAACCTAGAATCCATACATCCAAAAGGATGTCTATACAGTTTAAAAATGCCGTCAAAACATCCGACACTAAAACTTGGTCTCGAGTTTCACGGCTGTCAATGTCACGTTGATACACGGACTGATCACTGCTTGTAGCTTCAGGCTCGTCATCCAAGGCTTCCTGAATATTCGAGTCAACTGTGAGTGGTGGATGAACAGGAACAAGGTCACGTGAAGAAGGACGAAATGGGAGTGTGGAGATAGGTGGTAGTAACATCCTATCATTGTTTAGATTGATTTGGAGGTGTAATATGCGATAGGTAGGCCGGATCCATGAGCAACGAAGACGGAGAGAATAGGGCTGATCGAACGAGCAAGATGCAAGGGAAGTGAAGGACGCTGCAGAGTAAAAGAGAGGGAGAGAAAGAGAGGGAGCAGCTGAGAACCAACACGACGGATTATACCAAGTCATTTCGGATCAGTACTAGAACCTCAGGGAGATCCTCAAAGTCTCAACGCAAACTAAGAAGAAAAACCAAAAAAAAGCAATTGTAACTGCGCAGCGGAGACATGCACCACGTTCCAGGAGGAATAAACTTTCTTGAAGTGATATCCGATGTTGTTGACCACATGTTCTGAACGAGCCAGCGTAGATCGAGTGAAGCAGAGCGTAGCAGTTGCTGGTTGAGGGGAAAGAAGTCGTTGACGTAATGTCACCAACTGCAAAGTACAGAAACGCACTGACCAGGTCCAATCACGTTGACCGAACCAGGCTCCTTCATCACTGCTAAAGCTCTCTTTCACTGATTGGAAGCACATTAAATCATCCGTCGCCACCTACATCAACCTTTCGGGGTGAGTTCATGCTGTATTTACTCAATCTAATGGCTGAACAAAATCCATATGTTCAGTTGTGTGTTTTTGTACAGTGACTGACCATATCTTAACGGCCCATGGAGTAGAGGTTATGCAAGAGATTCACCTCATACAAATTAACTCCCAAGAACTACGGAACTTTGGCCACTGAGTACATGATACAAGCCATCGCTGAAAACATCATCACCCCTCCTCAACAATACACACCCCCAATCACAATCACTTTCGACGAAATTTGCACCAGCTCACTGTCCATGCTGCTCACAGTAATGTCGCTTATCGGAAGAAGGGGCTGGGATTGACTAGAGTCGAGGCGTTACAGACCTTGGAACTGGGGAAATGAGATAGAGGCTCCAGGAATCGACACATGTTATTATCTGGTGAGTTCGACTGCGTACTCCCAAAGCTCACTCTCGCTCTCAGCCAATAACATCACTTCAAATTTATGTTGCAATCACAGCTAGCATCGTGTTTCATGAACCTATGCTTCAAGCAAGTGAATTGTCAAGGTTATTATGGTGAACAAAAGGACCAGTAATATTTATCTTGTAAGTTTCTTCTTACCTTGTTCTACACCATCGATCATCTTCACGTACTTTGATAAACATTTTTCATCTACAGGAACCTCCAGGAAACCCCTAAACTCGTGAAAAAGATACGTACGTTCTCAATCCTACTACAGAAAATAGATGTATCTGTATCTTTTGTATATTCGGTTTTGTGGCATCGTCTATGATAGACCACAGAGATTGTTGGCTGTCTCTCTTGACACTGCAGAGATCGATAATGTCATTTCGACAGAGGAGTGAAATTGGTCTGTATGTACCCTTGAAAACGAGGTGAGTTTTACGTTTTTTCTTCTTTCATTTCTTCTTTCCTTTTCCCTCTTTTTCATATTCCATTTCCTGAAACGCATACCCATCTGACATCGTTTTAAAGTAACTCATTTCAATACTTAATGCGTACCACGATCTTTGATCGAATCGAGTGTCACTGACATTGATTATATCCCGCCAACTTCTACGCCCTTCGACGACCCTCGTACCAAGAGTTGCGATACAGTACAAGACCATCTTCATCATCACGCTCTTCCTCAACTTTCGAATCAAACGGATTCAACTTCCTATTAGGAATCCAGTTTGGAGTGTTCCTTCATGTTGGTTGACCTAATTTAAGCTATGTATCGCCCAGTTTCGCTTATATTCCTGACTGTGGTATTCAACAATGTCTCTTTCGCTGAGGGCCACAGGTACGACTCCTTTCATAACTTTAATTTCAATACACTGACGTCTCATCGTACTCACAAGGATTCCCTCAATAGTGATCTATGGCAACAACAAACGAGAAACAGCGCAACTGGAGTACTGTGTATCTTTCATACAAATCACCCCGCTATTATAATTTGTGGTGCAACCTTATAGTAGAAAGATGTACTTGGTTACACTAATGAATACGTTTGCAGAGAAGAGGTTTCAAAGCGGGAAACAAGGACCATGTCGGTGTGTGAGACGGATACGATAAGTATGTAGAACATATATTCCATCTCTATCGGTTTAGTACAATACCTTTTTCAGCGACTCCTGTTTCATTCCTTGTTTCCTTAACTTTCCAATGATAAGTATACCATCTCAACTCTTTGAGGGCTCAAACATGTATTGCTTTAGTGTTAAAGACAATCACATATACTAGCATCGAACTTTCCTGCAATCAAGAGTAGGAAGAATATTTTATGCCACCCCTAATATTTCCGGAAAATCACCAGATCGCAATACCATGTTTTCGTTACACGAATTCTGTTCCAACACGAGTGGTTAAGCCTGAGGACCGGTCAGCTCTTCGGCATGACAATCTGTAGATAGAGATGGAGTCGATGGAGTACTTTGTAGATCTTGTACCGCAGAGGGCAATGCTTGGTTTACGATCCCAAGTCCAACGCCGTCTGGTTGTGAGGAGGGTGTAATAACGTGTGAGTCTGGACTGGTGGATGTCTCGTTGGGAAGAGGTGATGTAGGTTGACCGGGTGCGGAGATTGAAATCAGATTCGTGGCTAGTGGGATTTCTGGGCTAGCAGGCACGACTGAAACACTATTAGATGAATGTTGTTCGAAATCTTGCGATGATGAGAGAACGGGTGAAACTGGATTTTGAGCACCAACGCCCAATGTCGTAGCTGTTTCGTGAATGTTGTTGGATTGCAAAGGAGCTGGCGAAGAGGGTGTAGTGGATGTGAGAAGAGCTTCAATAGAGTGCATTGTCGGAGTGACTTGGCCAGTTGTCTCATTGTGTAAGCCTGTTTCATGAAATTTGTTAGATTGCAGGGCAGTTGACAGGGAAATGATAGGATGCGGTGTAGTGGCCATAGGTAGATTCTCAGTAATGTGTGTTGCTGAAACGATTTGGCCAGTGTGTTCAACTTTGAGTAGACTATTAGATATATTACGAGAGGAGATAAACTTGCAACGTACCAGAGGTGGATATATGCTCTGCTTTTCCAGATCCTTCACCACCAGACTCAACAGCCTCATGAATTTTCCATCCCTCCTTCAATCTCACGTTGAAGTTGTCTATCAAAGCCCATACAGACCTCAAGTCTTCATGATGGCCAGGTTTAGGCAGTGTGTGTGGAATGGTGAAGCGTCTTGGTTGCAGGACAGAAAATATTGAGGGCGAGTGTTGAAGGTGTTCTTCTGCAGCAGAGAGTATTGCGTTGAGGGTTGTTTCGATGGAAGGGAGTATACTGGATAGCCCCCATGAGTGTTGTAGGATGTGTTTGGTGTAGCGAAATATGCCATCCAATGATCTTTCTTTGCCAATGAGACGCTTCGAGGCAAGGTTTTCTATGATTTTGAGGAACCGGTCTGCATCGTCTGAGGAGTAATGGTGGTCAGAGAGAGATGGCAGAGTAGATGAGAAGACGAACACCAGTTAATAAAGCATTCATCACATTCCACAAGCAGCCTGCCAAGTGTTGGTGCAACATCTTTGTAGTGCACAAAGTCCACAGAAGGAAAGACATCGTTGAATATCCAGACCAAGTCTTCACACCCATGCTCTGAGCTGAGTTTATCCTGGAGTTTGTTGCAGAGATGACGTATGTGAGGAAGTGATCGAGTGGTTGGACGCTTGCACACCTCTTGCAAAATAGGACTTATCCCATCGTAACACCAAGGGTCTTGATCGATCACATGACAGGCAACAGCAACGGCATTCTCTGCAGTGACCCACGTATTCTCAGAACTCCTCAAGCCAGTAGCAATGTCTACTAAGAGAGCTAGTGCAAATATTAGTAAAGGAATATATATATGGCATATAATAGACTTTACCTGTTCGAGAATCACGGTCCATATCACAAATGGATTTCTGCAAAGCCGAAATATCCGACAGAGGTACAGGACGTCTCAACGAGACAGCTGACCTATTCCATTCCACCGTTGCATCAATCACTGCCTTTGCACGAATCTTTTGGATAATTTCAGTATGATTGAGGCTATTCTCTCCTTCAAATAATGCCAATAAATCTTGCTCCTCCCAATTCCACTCGAGATCAGCAGATGTATCCTTCGCTTTCAACTTCATCCGTATCCCATGACAAGAAGCAAATATCATGCAAGAGTACGCATCCAGGGCAACTGTAGTCACCTGTCTGTACTCACGCGATATCCACAACAATGATTGATGTATTGATTCCACAGCCCCTGCTCTCTCTTTCCACCTTTCACCTGTGGTTCCCACACGTGCCCTAGGATAGTAGGCGGTTTAGCGAGCCCTTTCCACCTACAAGATTAGGCATTTTTAGTAGTTCTCCGGGATCGCAAATGGATTGCAATACCTCAATGTCTTAGACGTGGTCGCGTCTCTCCCTATAATTATATTATAATACAATGTATATAGGTCTATCACTTCATTGCTCTATACAACTATGTTATAATCATGATCTTATATGTCACCCATCATGTGTATGTTTTCCTCACTCAGAATTTCAATCAAGGTTCGGGCTCCTCCTCATTGTACATACTACTCTGTAATATTAATCTTTTGGTCTTTCACACCTGTATATGTTGTAGCTATATGTTAGAATAGGAATTTATCTTATGCCTTGGGAAATATCATATGGTACTCAGTACGGTTGAATCCGGAACTCCGAGTCCCACGGTGGGCAATCTACATACATATTGTGATATGTGCTACTAATCACAACTTCGGACTCCTAAGCCTTATGAAAACAAACAATATGTTTTGCACAACACATACCATAGCTGGTAATTTTTCGCAATTAAACCCCGCCTGTGGTTCCTTAGAAACGACAAGCTTCCTCAATGTATATTTAGTACAGTCCTCGGAGTAAGGACATCTATCATTACGCCGTCTATTACTGATCGGATGTAGCTATTTATAATAGTGTTTTTATTTTTATTCTTTCATTCTCCATTTTCTATGTTATATAATATTCACTTGCACTGATTCCTACTTGAGACATTAATAGTACAAGTAGCAATAGTAGTTATAGGTCATAAAGAGCTTCAAGTATCATGACCCGACCAGAGGGAGGAACTGATTGTCCCACTATCAACGGGCAGCAGATATATTTTAATTAAAGATTACATCCGCCTGTCAAGGTGGAACTAGTAACTACCTGTCAACGGGCTTAGAACTCAGTGGTCACACGTCAGAATTTGAAAAGGAAGCGTAGGCGTGGTTACCTCTGCAGGATTTCCTGGCCATGTACTATTTTTAATTTATATCAGACATAAAGTTTAATCACTCAAAACGGTATTATTGGGTGCACAACTACATTGAAGGAAAACACGATGAGAATAAATCTACCTCACAGGAACTCTGCAACCATTGAGTCGAGTGCTTCGGCGAGTTTCCTCTGTAGGCGGAACGTTCTCTTTCAGACTTTTACGTGGTCGGGGCGGAAGTCGAATTTTCAAGCGAGTACTATTATTGTCCGATGAGAGGGTAGGCACCATGGGGGTGTCAGTGTCTGGGAGGACGGGAGCCCTCTCCGTGGGTGGTGCAACATTGGAGAGCGCCAGGAGGGCTGGATCAATGACATCATCGGTTATGAGATGTGTGGGTATGACGGATTCAGAATTGTCAAAGGGTGGGGCAGCAATGGTATTTGGATCCATTGGAGTGGTCGAAGAAGCTTCATTAGTTCTGGCGAAGGGTAGAACTGTTGACAACACATTGACAGGAGGGTGTTCAAGGTTGACAGCGGATGGGGGAGTGGGAATATTTGTTGTCATGTCAGCTACATCCGTGACGTTTGAGAGAGGAGGAATATTGGGAGTATCAACAAAGTTGACATGATCAGTGGCATTGGGTGGCAAGCTCAAGACATTGTCGGGGGGATTGACATTGAAATTGGGATCATCATGTTCAGTGTTGCTGAGTTCAGAGTTGGAGACACCTTCAGCAGAATCGGCAGCCATGTCAATGTCGAGGGAGTTGGGGGCGTTGTCAGCGGGGTAGATGGGGGGATTAGGTTCATCAATGTCGGTGTCAGAATCACTGTTTACAAACTCCGAGGAGAGTTGCGGGCGGCTAGCAGGAGGGAACTGACGAATTGCCAATGCCACTTGAGTATTCTTGTCAGAACGTTCCTTACGAGGAACACCGATAACACCGCCATTCTGTCGGATCTCATGGATCTTCACTTTATGAGATTGAATTTGATCAGCTGTCATCACCTGCCAAAAACAAATTTTGGCATGTAATGCATCCTTCAACCGTTGCAAGTATTGGACGTTTGGAAGATGAGTAGGACTGGTGAAAGGGATATCAGTGGGCCACCCGACTAGCTGAACATGATACTTGATGACAATCCTGTCATCATAGTTATCATAGTTCATACGAACATCGTCTCTGCCCAATATAGCTTCTAAACATAATACTATAAGTATAGTCTAAAAATAATTGTGCAATACGTACGAAGGCCTTTGGTAATATAATCACGACATTGCTTTCGGAGAGTTTTATTGTTGATATGTTCAACTTCACCTATACAGGATTTAGAATAATGAATGAATGAAGATTAAAAGAATTTAACACTCACCTTGGCGTCGACTAGTTGAAAAGACTTCCATCCGAGCAGCTACCTCAACTGGATTGTACCCCAAAGATCCTTTCGTAAAACCTCGCAAATTCTCGGATTCAAAAAATGCAGGTGGAAAGGTATCGTGCATATGTCCCCGTGCGACAGCCAATAGTGTCATAGCTCCAGTTCTTTTCCCCATGAATGATGCCTAAATTACTAGGTGTTAATAAAGTTGTCAGAATAAATAAATAAAGACTTACTTCTTTTTCAAGACGAGCCACGGTACGATTAACATCCCGGGCAGCACTCCTGTTAGTCGGACGAGCTCCTTGTTGCTTGAGTTCACGCCGAGCCATTGCAATTTGCAACACACGAGCTTCTTCTTCTGGTGCAAGAGGGCGGTGATTCCTATCAGAACGATCCTGGAAAACCATTGCTCGAAGCTCCTTTAGCTTGTAATTGTTCCCGCCAATGGTATCTTGAACAACATATTAGTTCCGATCGAGTGAAGACAATAGAAAACTTACTGAGTTCTGCAGCTTTTGCGGATACCTCAGCCTCAAGTACGCTCAGTTTCCTCTGACGCTTGAATGAGGACCCAAAAAGGACAGTGTTGAACACCTTTTTCTCATCGGCGGCATACTTCTTAGCAAGGTCTTGAATACGTTGTTCGTGCTCAGCCTGTAATTGAGCAACTTCATCATCAAGTGCAAGCTGGTTTGCTTTCCTTTTTTTTGCCTGAAGGGCTAGAGTCTTCTTCTCAGCATCACTTCGATAGATTTTCTTCCGAGAACGTTGAGGTTGTACAGGCTGCAGAGGGTTCCGTAATGCATACGTAGCATCTGAGATTGGTGGTGGTGAGATGTGAGAGCACGTGACGGTGTTGAGGTCCTACCTTGCTCTTCATCGTCGAACATTCTTTCTGTACTCCAAGGAGGCGAGTATTTGGTGCTCTCAGTTGGTATGTTTATATATCGTCCCTCTGTGTATTTCTTTTTTCAAAATTGATAACAGGGATAAAGCATAAACAAATGTAATATCCGCCATGTAATGTCACTTCAAGACGCCGTGCATTAGAAAGAAAAAGAAGCCCTTCCTCTAACTCTAATTTCTGGCAGGTGTAACCATGATATATCGCCGTCCATTCTTTCTTCCTTCCCCCCATCATGAAATCTTGCACCGACAAGGTTGAAACCGCCAGTTGTTCAGGTGAGCAAAGTTGTTCAACATTTGCAACAATTTTCTGATACAACTTATGCAGCACAACCAGAGTCCCTCACCACCATGGAGGCTATCTACTCTGATGCTCAAAATTCTCTTTTTGACTCTGACCTCCCACGTTATCCTTTCTACCGTGCTCTCTCTGGACCCGCTTCCAGTTTTAATAGCCAGCCTAGTTGGCTGGTACGCCCTTTAGGCCCTAATCCACGTGTTGGTTGGACCACGGCCATGGATGAGTGTCAATGTGAATGCGCTCCTGTGGTATATGTTGTTTTTTCCGGCAAAATGATAGGAATCCATGTTGAGTGGTGAGTATATTCATTCCATTTTTACTATCAACATTTTCTAATCAATACTTAGGGACAAAATCAAGTTCATTAAGCAGCATATACCATCTCCTCGATTCAAGGGCTATCATGCTATGGAGGATGCTGAGTTTGCATTCGCTCAGGCCAAGTACTTCAACCTGATTGGCGAATCTATACCTGATGATTGGAAAAACCATCATCTCGTCATTCCTACACTCACCAGATGCAAATTGGATAGCAAGAAGAAGGCAAAATATAGTACAAAGCATTCTGAATCCACTACTCCGGACAACTCGCACGCGCTTTCCAATCCGATTGCTCCGCCACCAGTTTTCCCATTGTCACCCGCGCCCCGAAAAACATCCAGACCTCGTAAGGTAGTCACACCTCCACTGTCCTCCCCTGAAGTTACCCCGCTTCCTTCTGTAGATAAAAAACCGAGTTCTGTCGACATTTTTAGTTTGCGCGCGCTTGCTTCTGGAACTACACTTGACAAGAGTACCGCAGAACTGCTTGCTAAGCGAAATCAGTCTCCTCTTCTTGATGAAAAGGTCTCTATCATGGCTGATCAGGCTGATAACCACTACCATATTGTATGTGTGGGCCGTTATCCTGGTGTGTATCATGGTCGGTAAGTTTCATTTTCCTCCTTTCCGCCTTCCTCCCTCATTCGTTGGTTCTTTTGGTAGTCGCACTGCCCAATTGAATATGGGAAGTAGTCCTGATGGACAAATCATCAAAGCCGGTTCTACAAGGAGCACTGCAAACATGTTGTTTGTAGAACTTTTCATGGATGGAAAGATTATTTCAACCTCCCCTACCCCCTCGGTTCTTCAATCCCCGCCTATGTATGAGATCTCAGTTCCCATCATCCCATCCAAGGATCAGTCCTGGTGGGTCATTCCGTCTGGTCCTCGAGTCGGACTCTGCTATGACAGGTATGTGTGTGCTTATCCAAAAAAGACCAAATTAGACTAATGGTTTCTTGAAGGCAAATTGCAAATGTTATTGCTGGGTCCGCAAATATTGATGGAATGGTGAAGTGTCCGACTTTCGAGGAAGCCTGTTCCATTTTCGTAACAATGTATATGACTGGTGGGATTACTATGTAGCATGTATGATCGTGGTATAGCAGTGTATGTGCATGTGCAATTGAATATGGTTTCGGGCCCTTGAGGCAATTTTGGTATTTTTGAAAATGTTCAGAATTTTTAATTTAACAATCAACCCGATTGACGGAAGAAGTCAGAATTTTTAATTTAACAATCAACCCGATTGACGGAAGAAGTCAGAATTTTTAATTTAACAATCAACCCGATTGACGGAAGAAGTCAGATCTTCAAGATTTAATTGAGCTTAAATGACTCGGGATCTTTTTCTAGCCATATCAGGCAATCCCTGACATGGGCGGGATCCCGACTCTGTCCCGCTCTCAGATATCTCTCCCCTTGTAACATGCCAATAATTTGGTATTATTCTAGACTCTTATGCTAGAATATACTGGAATACATTAGATACAACACTGATGGGCTCTATACTGACACTGTCTCAGTGTGAAGGACAGTATAATTGAACTATCACCCGGGTTACACCTGTAATATATCAGTACAAGTAATGGCCGGAGAGCCCAGTAAAAAATTGAATTACATTTAAATAGACTGAAACATACCAAGTATACACTCCCGCCCCAATGGATAAGATGACTTTAGTATAAAATAAAATCGACATTTATATTCAAAGTCTACTTATATGTGAAATTATACAGTCAGTTCTTTGAACCATGCCATGAGTTTGTGCTCTAAGGTGTTTAAATAATCATATCTTTTGAATTTAAATAGTCATCCATGAGTAGAATGAAATATGAAAAATGGTTACATTGCTGAACCGAAAGCCCTTCTTGGTACCAACTGTACTTGTGTACACATTACGGGCCTCGTTGTGTGTACCTTCCAATATATTGATGATCGGGTACTATGTTGGCCAAGATTTATATAAATCTGGTGTATATCATGCATTTAACGGTAAGTGCTTAAAGCGATCATCCAGCAATCGTTTGACAAAATATTTCTATATGTTTGTGACATAGCATTACTTATGTTCAAATATATTTATCAAGTCTGTTTGTGTCATTGACACAATAATTGTACTCCCACGACTTATTATTGAATAACCGTATGGTTTAATGTTAAGAAATAGCTACATTCAGGAAAACTTGACCCAAGGTGACCGTACACAAAATATTCATTTATTTACAGCATTATACAGAGACAAACACTTGTTTTTCCATTCCACTATATTTCACAGACTCTGAGAGTAAAGGGCGATTTGGTTGGTGAGTATATATAAGACGCAGACCGGGTCATTTGTAGTGTTAAGAATATCACAAAAAGGGCCCATTATCGGTATATGAGTTCTCGGTGGTGGCCGTGGGAAGATATCAAAGATCAACGTGTCGCGTCGTACTTTGTTTATCAACTCTCCTATACTACACAACCTTATCATATGGGCAAAGCTCCGCTAGGAAAAAGGTTCAAACTTGCTAAGGGCTTTCGTACATGGAGACATGTTGGTCATTCCAACCACAGTGGAACTGTTGTCTATGGCCATCAAAAGGCTCAAGTCCACTCGCGTTCCACAGAGAAGGACTAAACCATTCCTCCTGTAAGATATTTATCCTTTATATTTCACCTCCCCTATTAACAATACTAATAGACTCCAAACCTTTGGAGCATGGAGAAGAATACCCTGAAGACAGTAATATGGCAGACATTGATGATGTTATGAGTGGTCGTGATCAAGTACCACTCAGTAATGCGGGTGGAGAACTTTTTGACATCATCTCTGAAGAGTTACGGGCCAATGGGTGGGTTTACTCAACATATAATACAATCTAGCTCTTAACTAATGAATGACAGACAACCTCGTCAAGATACCAGAGATAGGCGAGACCGTATCATACGGCGGAATGAAGGTTTCAAGAATCAAATCCCCCATATGACCGACAGTTACCTTAAATGGAGCCAAACCAACTCGCATAAGGATCAGGAGGCCTCAAAAACATATTATGAATGGGACGGAAATGCTCTACCCGAAGATATTCAAAGTACGTATGACATTCTTGTCATTGATACATATTGTGAGTTTCAGCTCCAAAATACTCTGTTTCTGACTTATCTAATTATTTCATAGGGTTGGAAGTCAAGTCGATTCCTCTTCACAAAGGCGACTACAGTATCGCAACAAGTCTCATATCGCAAGGGTTAATACCTTGTTCTCCCTACCACCCTACAGTTGCCATCACCATCCGAGCCTTAGAATCTTTTCGAGTATTCTCACTACGTTGTCCACAATTCACAATACAAATGTACATCAAGTCAATTGCTGACTTACACCAGGTATGTATTTATTACATTCGAACAATTTTTTTGGCCTCATTGGGAGGTTAGAAACCATATAAATCATACCTTACCAAGCAAACTTCAATATGCTTCGATGTCTACTTAGCTATCCTCGAGGAGATCGATAATCGCTTACACAAGGCACTAGCTAGAGATGCACCACATAGCCGATTGAAACGTGCTTGCCCGGCTTGCACTTATGTAGTAGAAGGAGAACCGGACATCGTTTCAGCATCCTTTTCACAATGGATGGGAATAATGCATTGAAACGCATGCCTAAACGGGAGTCGCTTGGGGAGAGAACAATTGGGGCAATAAATGAATTACCTGATGATCGGACTGGGAATTATGACTACTACATTGATACCAAGGAGGTCAATAGATGGTTGCCTAGTAAAAAGAACTCTCATGCTGCCAGAAACACGCATAATGGAGAAGAGACTATGACCAAAGTCCGTTAATTATTTTCTTTTTATTTCACCATTACTGATCTTTATTACATAGGATGAAGACAGTCCTTGCTCCGAAAAATGGAAGAACATGTCTGAAAAGGCCACCGCAAAAGCATTTGGGATGTTTGAAGAGACGGGGGTATTTGTGGCAGTGTGCCGGCATGGTTTCATTCTGGTATATACTGACATGATTCGGAGTGGCGAAGGGTAAGATTCTTCTATTTATCATCAATATCTATACATTCTAATCATTCTATATACTAGTACTCAATACCCGCTTGCTGTTGTCAACACTCTTATGGATACATTCGGTAGGAAATTGGGAGGAGGTTACGACATAGGATGTCGGTTCAAAACATCATTAGCAAAAAGTGAACTTGGGACTCGTGCTCGCGAGCTTGAGTACACTTCTCTCATTGGCGCTTTTCATGGACATGCCCATAATCGGCAGTGTCAACTTTCTTTTCTTACAACATATACTGAGGGTCTGGGTTTAAGTGATTTAGAAGGCTGTGAACGTCTATTTTCCCGATCAAATGAACTTGCATCAACAACGCGACATTGCAGTACCTTCCATCGGCACCAACGAATTACCAGCTATTTCAAACATTTAGATGAAACCGACACATATGAGTCACTTAGTGAGTCACCGTACATAATCTTAATTCCTGTTGAACTAAGTGACTTTACAAAGGCAAATATCTTGTTACCAACCATAAACAAGCCCTCGACCTCCTAGCTGATAAGCCTGCTTTTGAAAAAGCTAAACACAGCATGGGACTTGAGGATGATTCGGTATTTAAGAAGTGGCTTGATGAAGAACGCGAATATCTGGCAACGCGTGGTGTGGAATCATTACAAGAAACTTGGGAAATGGAATACTTACGACATCTAAAGGACCTGAACAATGCACAGTATGTTTTATTTCTTTTCATATATATACATAATAAATAACATGGAATTATAGGAACAAGCTTGCTTCTACAAAGAAATGGTTCATTGAAACGCCCACTGAGCCATCCGACATTAACACTGCTTCTATTACTGCAAAGCTGGAACGAGAACGCAGGCATGCTCTTGAACTCGAGACATCAAGCATGAATCGTGTTCAAGAACTAGAGGTTAAATTGGGTATCACAAAGAGATGGGAGGAGGGTGGCGAGAAGTGGAACCAGGTATCTGAGCTGATAGCAACTCGCGATTATCGGCTGAAGCTTGGGAAGCTGGAGCAATTAGTTGTGGCGCGTATATTTGAGCTTGGGCGAATGAATGGATCACAAAAGGGTACACAAAATTTTTATCATAATAAAACACATTAACATATATATAATAGGCTATAAATTGCGACAACAAGTCGCTAAGGCACTCCAAGCTCGATCTAAGGCTGTAAAGACAGCCCTGAAAGAGTATAACAATGCTGCAAAGCGTCTCGTTCCACCCCGACCCTGCTTAGAATGGCATCAGGTTGTCGAATATGCGTTCCTATCAGAGTTTGAGCTACTCGCTAATTGTTCTGATGATATCCGGCAAAAATCATGGGCCCAACCAGCGGCACGACTACTGATGGACCAGTTCTTCAAGATGGAACGAGCACAGGAAGAAATAGTCCGTGTGGAAGTGGAAACGACCCGATTTCTTACTTATATGCGTGATGAAGAAGCGTTCCTTGACGTGATGGAGGAACGTCTTTCGATTACAAACCCTCCTCTTGCCCACCAGATTCACCTCCGAAATCAAAGATTAAAACTCGTCAATCAGCAACATATAACTGTACTCGAAGCAGCTGGACTTCTGTCATCTCCTGGCCAAGCTGTCACCCACGTTGCAGGCGATTTAAAGTCAACTTTGAGCAATCAACCAACCTTGCCACTTCACAAACCTCTCCCTCTCACTTCGGAAGACCAGCATGCACAAGAGGAACTTGAAGATGAAGAGGCCGATGAAGAACTATGTCACGATCTTGAGTCTATCCTTACTATGTCAGAGGAGGTTGTAATATGAGCAGTCTGATGTGTTCCCTAAGCTATCCTTAATCACTGTTGCTATTGACTTTTGCTCTTATGTTTTCTGTTTACTCGTGTACTTATTTGTAGCCCTTGCAGTGTTGTTATCATATCTTGTGTACTGATCTGTTTTGGGAGTCCGTGATGCCATCACCTGAGAATCTGAGATCTTGGTGTCAGCACCCTGACCCTGATATACGTCAAAAATTGACGATCACATCAATCTTATATATCGCAAGTGAACTTGAACAAACGACAGGATACTATGTACATCTACGATGTGTAATGACCCGCAAAGGTAACGACCAGTCCCTCCTTAAAATCTCCACCAAATCTCAAGAATAAATACTTCAATGATAGCGAGTGGGATAACTTGGCTGTGTAGTATTCCTAATATATAAAAAATACGAATGTTATACATTTCTTGAGACCGCAGATAACAAGGAACATACGCGTTTGTAGAGGGATTGATAGTATCCTTCATAACAGTTGACTTAACAAAGAGATCTATAAGCACAGATATATCCCCATCTACAAAGGACAACGTGGCTGGAGAAGTAGGGACTTCTGTTGAGTAGATCTTTATTAGTATAATTAAATGGAAAACAAATAAACAATCACTTACGTGGAGGCGTTGATTGAGATTGAACCGACTGAGTTGAAAAGATCAGGCAACCTGACGACATTGTAGGGAGGGGAATAATGGAGGTCCTGAAGCCTGAAGTCCCGTTTGATTCTTATACAACAATGAACATAATTCGTGAGAATGTCAGAATTAAGGAAGCTTCAATGTATAAGCATTGCTCCATGGAAGCCGGAGAGTGGAGTAGAGCGTGGCCTTGAAGGATTTCAAGAGCCCGTTGACAGGTAGTTAAAAGCCCGTTGACAGGTAGTTACTAGTTCCACCTTGACAGGCGGATGTAATCTTTAATTAAAATATATCTGCTGCCCGTTGATAGTGGGACAATCAGTTCCTCCCTCTGGTCGGGTCATGATACTTGAAGCTCTTTATGACCTATAACTACTATTGCTACTTGTACTATTAATGTCTCAAGTAGGAATCAGTGCAAGTGAATATTATATAACATAGAAAATGGAGAATGAAAGAATAAAAATAAAAACACTATTATAAATAGCTACATCCGATCAGTAATAGACGGCGTAATGATAGATGTCCTTACTCCGAGGACTGTACTAAATATACATTGAGGAAGCTTGTCGTTTCTAAGGAACCACAGGCGGGGTTTAATTGCGAAAAATTACCAGCTATGGTATGTGTTGTGCAAAACATATTGTTTGTTTTCATAAGGCTTAGGAGTCCGAAGTTGTGATTAGTAGCACATATCACAATATGTATGTAGATTGCCCACCGTGGGACTCGGAGTTCCGGATTCAACCGTACTGAGTACCATATGATATTTCCCAAGGCATAAGATAAATTCCTATTCTAACATATAGCTACAACATATACAGGTGTGAAAGACCAAAAGATTAATATTACAGAGTAGTATGTACAATGAGGAGGAGCCCGAACCTTGATTGAAATTCTGAGTGAGGAAAACATACACATGATGGGTGACATATAAGATCATGATTATAACATAGTTGTATAGAGCAATGAAGTGATAGACCTATATACATTGTATTATAATATAATTATAGGGAGAGACACGACCACGTCTAAGACATTGAGGTATTGCAATCCATTTGCGATCCCGGAGAACTACTAAAAATGCCTAATCTTGTAGGTGGAAAGGGCTCGCTAAACCGCCTACTATCCTAGGGCACGTGTGGGAACCACAGGTGCCACCTTTTCACACCATTCGTATCATATTCCAACCAACTGCTGATGCCCTTCAATGTGTTCCAGAAGTCCGATTTCATCTTCAATAGCAGCAGATTGATGGTAAGGAAAAGCTTTTGGATGATTAAATGAAAAAGCCATGATTGAGGTGATCGGTATGGACAAAGGACGGGTCGAGGGTTGTTTGCACCAGTTGATTTTCCTACAAAGAAGAGGAACTGGCAGGTCGGGAGGACTGTGGTACAGACAATAAATCCACCAGATAGAGCAACAAGGAACGTCACAGGTCCAGAGGCAAGTGACTTTGATTCCCATTGCGAGACCATGAACCCAACGAAGAAGAGACCAAGCGCAATCAGTAGGAAAAGTGGTAACATATTGAGGATGATCAAAACACCCCACTTCCGGAGACTCTCATGACGTTGATGTTGTAGAAATAGGTCATCTTTATTCGATACACCTGTGATATTCCTACTAAACTCTTGCAGCCATTGTAGACACAGAATCCCTCCCAGAACCGAAACAAGACTAAGCGCAAGGCTGACGGAGAATAACACGTTGATGCGCTGGGAGGAGATGGAAGGCGTCATTTCTGGGTTGAGGGGAATAGGAATATTTGCTTGTGGATTGGATTGATTATTTAGTTGCAGGATGATTGTTCGTAGTAAAAGTACTGTCATCTCTGCTGGATCGCCCTGGATCGTCCTGGCGGCTTCAATGGTAAAAGCAGTGAGAATTGCCGAAAAGAGACCAGCCTGTAAAAGATTATCATGAGTATATTGTACAATCCCAGAGTCAATGCTGCTTACAAAAATGAGAAGATTATTCAATCCTTTTGTCCAACTCTCGTATGTTTCCTTTGTCAAAGACTCTGCCTTCCTGTTCAGCCCTTCCCATCGTTTCGTGTCCGCATCCTCATCCACAACCTTCAAATTCTAAGCATACATATATTAGTGTTTATAACATGATTCTCCAATGAGCTTGACTTACCGGATCTATACCTTCAAACGCTACATTCCTACCATCAGCAATCATATTTATCGAATAAAAGGAAACTAGACAGTGGTGTGGTCAGGACATTCATTCTAATTCAAGGCAATTACTACAACGTACCATACGATGGCGAGGCATAACAAAGACGTTCGCTGTTATTCAAGCAAGGTGGAATCAAAAGTTCAAGATGGGGGCGGTTAGAGAGCACTAGCAACATCAATATTCAGTCTTCTCTTATGTAGTAACACACCAGTTTGAATACGTACAGATCTAGATGTTCAGCGTCTACCAGTAAATCTAGAATGCATTCTCTGGAAAGACATCTATGAATATAGATACATAGTAATGGTTCCAATATTGGTGGGCTCCACTGTGCGAGATTGCTGGAATGAGTGGATCAGATTTTCTTCAACCATTGTTGCTATTCGGGTCAGACACCCATGCGTTGATTTAGAAACACTCAGTGTGCGCTTAGCACGACAAGGCTGATAGCCAATCATTGCTCGAGCATATGTTCAGAAGCATCATAGTACTTACCAGGAGACGCCATTGGGGCCATAGTAGATACATATCAATCATTCAATGTTCAAACGTTCAACAGCAACTGTCACAAAAATTACACACACACAACCTTATACATGCTGCAGGATACAGTAGTCTTCATTGGAATACCTGGTACACGTGCCTCGGACTACCAGATAGTAGTCGGTGTTCCAAACCACTCTCCAATCAGTATGGGGGATATCGATCTTCGGCGTGTAGCTTCCTTAACCGGGTAACCCAGTGTGTGTCATTTGACATGGGAATCATTTAAATTTACGCGATCCTTCTTACATTTCCAGGTTAAACGCAACTGGGATAATCTGGGATGAGTTTTCACATCATCACCAAACTCAAGTTAGATCTTTCTGTATGAAACTAAACCAACCAGCCTTGACTCTTACCAATGGGCTTTCTTACAGGTCCAAAAAGACAGTCAGCGCCAGGTCAGCGCCCATGGGGTGAAGCAGAAGAGTCGTCTTTGGTTATGACGTGATGAGTTGATGCATCAACAACAGGACTAAAATAGATCAACTTGAATGGTCACAACATCGAGGAAGAAACTCGACATGTAGGCACTGAAAATCTAGAAGCGCGCTGACCAGTTTATGAGGTTCCTCCATTGGCATTTTATTACGATAAGACCCTAAAACCAAGTAGTGAGGATCTGTGGCCACATTGTTCCCCAACACCAACAACAAAGATCACGTTTTGGAACAAAATCTGGAACTGTTGCTACCTGAAGTTTCTGAGAGATGGAAACACTGACAAGAGTATAAAGCACGTCCTTTTCATTTCTATTTTACGACTCTTTCAGTAGATTGGCCGTGTATGGTTTGGGTAACATTCCTCAGTGTGATCGGTGGATATATTTGAACTATAGTCTATTACTGTTTCAGTGGTCTCTATTCCCCCTTTCTCTTTTTGTTGCCACTCCATAGTGTAGTACGCTTACTATACTCGTGCTACTCAAGTGGTACCTCCATCACACTATGCTCCTCCCAAATCCCAAATCCAACCCTTCAGGCCTCAAACATTTATCCAACAAGCCAACCACAATACACATAGTTTTCCTAGACTCGTAATGGCATTATACACTCGTGAGCGTAGTTGAGACAGGTCATATTGTCGGAGATAGAGCCACCCCGAAAATTACTCAAGGGTTATAATATTCCGAGGCGAAGTCTGTGGATTTATTTGCAGTGGCCGAGGCAAGACAGAAACAGAGCATACATTAACAACTTTAGGAACCATAGAATTTTAGGAAAAATTACGAATGTTGATACAAAATGACGAAAGTACACTGTGATATTACAATCAGCCTTCTTTCCTTTTCTTTCTTGTCCAAGTACACGTTACTTTTGCTCGACAATCTCATCATCCACTACCATATACTCATCACCATCCGAACCCCACTAATCACTGGCCTCCAACAATTCCAAGCTCTCCGTCGTAACCATTCCAATAAACTCGTTTTCTCCCATGTCACAACTATTCTCTGCAGAGCCACTAAAGGCACCTTGGCTAAGAAACGGAGATTCAAGCACATCAGTAGTAGTTGAAGTGTCCTTGTATACCTTGAGACCTCAGACTCTTGCGAATGTAATTCAGAGTGGATTCAATCGCTCGTGAAGTTTCCATAATTGTATAATTGTGGTGCTGGATATCAACCACAGACTCTGCACCTATTAATACTCCCTCGCTTTCCATTCCTCCCAACAATGAAGGTTGTGAATCAAAATCGTTGCTATCGTTATAGATATTTCGGCACTCCCACTGGTAGTTGGTTGAACATTTATATTCCTGAGGGGCTTGAATCTCCCTTGTCAAATAACAGAAAGGTGTTTTCCGAGTTCCTCGAGTAGTAGTAGTAGATCGAGTTCGACGACCTGTGGAAGTCGTAACAGTTAGAGTATTGTGTAGAAGGTTGCTAAGAATACGCTTGGATACTCTACATAACCCAATAACTTCAACATCAATTTCTATAACTAAATCTTCACTCCTGACTTTTGAGGTCAATGCATCACCTGTATGGAAAAAAGCTGAGGTGCGGGTCTCTTCTGACCTACACAAGCGAGCCTGATATTTTGACTTGAGACATATTCACCATCACCATTGTATTCTAATTCATCTTCATCAGGTTCAACTTTGACAAAAAAAAAAATGACAACTGCGTCAGAATGAGAGAAATGTGAAAGATGACGAACGTGATAATATTGGTGTCGGTCTCTTTTTTCTCCCTCCGTGACCATTCCCATATTCCATTCTATCAACACCCTTTCCTTTTGAGGTCACAGCAACCAGGATCGCCATCGCCATATTTGTAGTAATATGAGCCTGAACAGACCACGGCGGCAATCCAACATGACTAACACAAACACCACTTCCTCTAGGAGGAACGAGTTTCACAAAATAATCATACTCCTTTTCCTCCAATCCCAATTTCTCCATGATCACCCTCTTTCTGAAAGCTTTCGTACGTGAACAACTATGGTGTGTTACAACACATAATTGACATCGTATACTTCTACAATCGCACTCAACTCTATAGCCTGGTTGGATAGTACATGATTCGCAAATCTAGAAAAATAAAAATAAAACAAAATTCAATGACAGCATCGGAAAGAGCGTGTCAGAAATTTCACTTACATATTCCGGATCTCCGTTATTCAACCTTTTCAACCACGCCTTAGAACTCTTTTGGAACTTGGAATCCATACGTAACCTCTGTCCAAATATCCCGAAACTCGATTTCGAATCTCACTGTTGTCAATGTCAAGTTGGTACAGTGACTGGTCACTACTTGCAGCTTTAGAGTCGTCAACCATGGCTTCCAGAACACTCGAATCCGCTGCGATTGGTGGATGAACAGGATCAAGGACAGGTGAAGGTGAAGGAATAAGTGGTAGTGACATCCTATCCTTCCCATTGGTGTCTGCAGAAAGAGTTTTGTACGCGTTGGGGCTGCGAGATCAAGGATTCAGGACCACAATTTCTCGTTAAAGCCAGATAGGTGACAGTCATGTCTTCATCGTAGTTAGGTGTTGAATGATCACTGATGATTATAGGTTGGGTAGAAGGTGAAAAGGTAAGCTGTCATGTTGAGGATATACATTGAGATGATGTGCTCACATGAGTCCTTCCTAACCATACGGTATCTATCGACAATGTGCCAGAGACCTGAATGACTACATGCACGACCAGCCTAAGCCAAGCTCCGGTTGAACATGGACATAGGAATGGTGAAGAGGACGCCGAGGGTACATTTGAGCTTCTGATCTGAGCCTGAAGAGCAGTATAAATCCGAAGTTGTCCAAGCAATGACTGCACAAGTACGGTTCTGTAGAGAGACTGGCAGGCTGGTAACCAAGAGCTCATGAGGAAGATAGCCAGCACAGATCAAGTCCCCGACTCAGCGAAGCTAGAGGAGGGTTCTGTTTGCAGCAAACGTGCCCTTCCACCTGCATACACTTCCCATCAGATGGTTCCTGATGGAACTTTGTAGAATATCATAGAACGTTATAGAAAATTCGCGAATGATCTAAAAAAAGACAGTTTAGACGGGTCGAGACCGGTTTAACCTCCTGGGTATTCCTTGTGTCACGTGAAGTGTCTTGTGCATACCCTAAATTTAACTAGAGGCTGCCTTTGGCCGCATGCACCTCGCGATTAGAAATTTTTTTATAATAACGCTTTTGTTGTTTGATTCTCTTAAAATTATAGTATGCTATCTAATCTGTTCTCCTTTTTTCGCTTCTGGTAGTTGATTGTTTTTGTTGTCTGCCACATTTCTTTTTTGTACACTTTTCTTCATTGCTTGTTTTCCTTTCTTATTGTTACTGTTTGACTCCATCTTGCCTTTGCTATAGTTTTCGTTTTCTGTTTTTTTTTTTTTGTTAGTAATATATTTGTTATGATATTTGTAGAAATTACCTTTGACATTCATAATTTGAGGACCATGGATCAGATTGTTTGTGACATTTACATGGTATGAAATATTCATTATTTCTGGTTATTGTGAAATGTTGGATACCAAAGTGGCTTCTACAATTGCACCATTCAGTTTTTCATGCCAGAGTTTTGGATCCAGTTGTTCATATTTGTAAGGGGACCTTCCTCACCGACCCTTACACCAACACACTGACTACCGACCAATCCTCTGATGTTCCAACTTCCATCAGAACACCTCCCAACTTTGTGCTTTCATGACTTGCCCCCTCACATGACTCATCCCCCATTGTTCCCATTGTCCATGTTACAACATCCCTCTGGACAATAGCTGGCATCTCTGTTCATATAGTAGTATATATTGTGTGTAGCCTATGCGAGTGAATCCCCAACTCTTTCTCTTTGGATTCCTCACTAGGTATGTTGTATCTGCTCTGTAATATGTTTCTGATCAAATATAACTTTGGATTCCTTGCTAGTTGTCAGGCCGCTTGTCACCAACCTGAGTCGCCCTTACAATATTGATCTTCTTCTGTGTTACTATTGTAGCTGTGTTTGAATATGTTCATGGGAATAATGTCATGTTTTTGAATTGTTGTTCAGAATGTTTCTTTGTATTTTTCCTCTACCAACCAGTTCTCATTTGTTACAGATTTTGTGCATTTTTCTTCTTCATTATTGGATGCATTCTACAATTTGGTTAATTATAATATTTTTTTTTCATTTAAGAATTGTACTTTTAACTGAAATACTGGTGCAGATAGACATATTCCATAAGGGTCACTGTCTTTCTCCAGCAAGTAGCAATGGTCTTCAGTTTTTGTGATAGATGTGCATATAGTTTGGATATGTACTATCATTTGACTCCAGTGATTGTAGAAATGAGGAAATTGGACTCCTTGAACTTCCTTGGGACCACCCCCAAGGAGCTCCAAGGAGCCTGAATGAAATGCAATGAAACCTATGAACTTGATTAGTCATTTATGGCATTTACCAATCAATCACATTGTGGTTGTGTTAGCCATCATATTGGTGATAATTGAGGATGTTATTTGCTGTTATTTAATGGATGACATCCCATAGGATTTAGAAAATCAAATCTATCTTCAAACTTTGTTTTTTCGGATACTTCCGAAATTTGGTTTAGATTTCTAAACCATAGACACAATGTTTGTTAATTTTTATAAATAATGTAACATCCATATTTGGTAGATCATCCATTGATGTGAACCATGAGAACAGCAGGAGCTGGAGAAATAATGCACTTGGGTCTAATACTACTATCATTTGTACACTTGAGTCTTGATTCTTCATCATAGACAGGTATAATAATGATTTTGAAGACCTTGAAGATCTTCTACAAATACAACAGCTTCAGCAGAACCAACTTATTGCCTTGGAAGGAGAAGTTGCAATGACGGGTTATACCCACTTGCCAAACTCAAGGGCCACAGCTTAATACAGAGCCTTTGGACTATATGCACTCTTGGAAGATGAGTTTTCATAGGTATGCATTGGTACTAAGCAGGTACGAAGTGTCTGTACAGTCACATGACATCTCGGAGATTCAAATTTAAAGTTTGAGGATGGCTTTTGACACAAAAAACATTTAGAAATGGGGCGACGAGGCCTCCTCTAGATTAAAGTTTAGAAATGGGTATATTTTGTTATGTAAAATCCAAGTAACTATATATGGAATACGGAACAATCAGCATGTCATGGAATTAAAGTTTGAGGACAATATTTGCATTTCTAAATCCTACAGGATGTCATCCAATACTTGTATATATTTGCATGCATCAAAGTGAGTCGGGGACTGGCGCACAGCGCCGCTACGATGAAGTAGAGCGTAGCAGGGAGAGAATTCGTCCGTGATGGGATGATGAACAGTGACGTAATGCCAAACACTTCCTCTATGACGAACAACTTCTCAGAGACACAAAACCCGAATGGAGGCTTCAAATTCGCTGAAAGTGAAGAAGTGCACAGACCAGGTCCAATCATGCTGTCCAAACTAGGCTCCTTCAATGGCAAATCACGCCCCAGTCAAGGTCACTGCCCAAGCTCTTGGATTTTGGTCATGCCATACTTTTGCCCAATCTGAGTGCTGAACAAAACCCACATGTTCAGGTGTGTGTGTTAACGTTGTATGCTGTCCTCATATGAATTAGTATCGCAGAAACGCCAGACTTTGGTCGCTGCACCCCGACCAGAGAGGGACAACCAGAAGCCGAATGCATGATATATGTAGGCCAACGTTGAAAACGTATATTGACAACATTGTCACCCTTCCACGACAACACACGTCTCGAACACAATCACTTTCAACATCAGTTCTTTGTCCATGGCGCTGCTCAGTGCTCACACTATTGTCCCTTATCAGGAGGGGCTGCGTTTAACAAGAGTCGAGGTGTTACACACCTTAGAGCTGGGGAAATAAGATAGAAGCTACAGGAATCGATATCTTATTATGGTGAGTTGTTTCTTGTCTCGTTCAACTGCGTACTTCCAAAGCTCATTGTCAACCAACAAACAACATTACTTCGAATGCCTGGAGGTAAGACGGTGCTTCACACTGAACCTACGCTTTTCCAACGCTATCATAGTGAATGGAAGGACAAGTATCATATTGGTTTTATCTTCCGAGTTCTTTCTCACCTTGTTCTATATCATAGATCATCTTCACGTGTATTGATAGCACTTCACATCTACAGGAACCTCTTAAGCTCGTGAAAAGGTTACGGTTACGTATGTTCTTAATTCTACAACAGAAAATGGGTGACTCGGATGAAGAGATTTGGGTTCATCTTTTGTATGTTCGGTTTTGTTCCATTGTCTATGATAAATCACAGAGATCATTGACTGTCTCTTTTCACGTGTGTACAGGAGCTGTAGAGATCGATAATGTTATGACAGAGGAGTGGAGTTGGTCTGTGTGTACCCTTGAAAACGAGGTGAGTTTTACTTTTTTTTTTTTTATTTCTTCTTACCCGTTTCCTCTTTACATATTCCATTTGCTAAAACACGTACTCATTCTGACATCGTTTTAAAGAATTTCGATACCACCAATCTTTGATCGACTGACTTGAATATCACGGACACTCAATATATGCCACCCACTTCTACACCTAACGACCCCCTGACAACCCTTGTATCAAGAGTTCCGAATTCAAATATTATGGTACAAACCATCGACTTCTTCTTCATCAACAGGATCCCCCTCAGATTTCGAAGTAACCGTTCAACAATCTAATTTGGAGTGTTTACATTGGTTGGAATCCTAATCCAAATCTATGTACTTCCTAGTTTTCGCTCCTGTTTCGGACACTGGTATTCCACAATACCACTTTCGCTGAAAGCCATGGGTATCACTCCTTTCAACCTATTCTTCAACCCCTCAATTTTAATTTCCATACACACTGACGTCTCATTGTACTGAAAAGGAATTCGTTCAATAGTGATCTATGGCAACAGCAAACAAGAAACAGCTTAACCGGAGTACTGTGAACCTTTGATCCAACTCACGCCACTATTTAGATATGTGCTAATTCTTGGGTGGTATAAGGATGTACCTTTACGACGTTAATGAATGTGTTTGCACATATAGGTATGGGTGTGCACTGTGAGCATGCTGCACCATAGGGTGAAGAGATTTCAGAGAACGAAACCAGGATGGGAAGTCCATGCCGGATGCGATAAGGGTATGGAGCATACGTAAATACCATCTCTATCGATTTAATACAATACACCTTACGTATTGACCTCATGAACAAAGCTTTTTACAACCCCTATTTCCTTAAATTTCCAATGGTAACTATATCTTCTCGACTCTTTGAGGACTCAAATATGTATTCGCTTAGTGTTAAAGACAATCACATATATTAGTGTCGAACTTTCCTATGATCAAGAGTTGGAAGAATATTTTGTGTCACCCTAACGTTTCCAGAAAATCACTAGATTGCAATACTGTAATTTTGTGACGCGGATTCTGTTTCCAACACTAGTGGTTAAGCCTGAGAATCGGTCAACTCTTTGATATGATAATGTGTAGACAGAGATAAAGTTGATGGAGTGCTTTCTTGATCTTGTCCCGACGCAGAGGGCAAGGCTTGGTTTACTGTCCAAAGCCCAGCGACGTCTAGTTGCGAGGAGTGAGTAATAACGTGTAAATCCTGACTGGTGGATCTCTCGTTGGGAAGAGGTGATGTGGGCCAACTGGAAGCGGAAGTTGAAATCACATTCATGGCTGGTGGGATTTCTGGCCCAGCAGGCACGACTGAAACACTATTGGGTGAATGTTCTTCGAAATCCTGCAATGATGAAAGAACAGGTGAAGCTGGATTTCGAGTGCCATCGAGACATACTATAGTTTACCAATAGTAGACCAATGCTAGTGTTTGTTTTGTACCAGGTACACCGGTATGGAGTACCTTGGGAATGATTGTGGTGGAATAGGAAAGAACCGTATTGAGCATGCACCCACAGTGCTTCAAACAAGTTGTTGGACCAAAGTTTTTCCGCGCCAATCACACTTTTGATTCCACTGTGAGGAATACAGCTGAGTTACGAGTACAACCTTTTATGTATCCAGAAGGGCCCGCTATTCGTTGTGATGACAGCATGTTTTGACGCTCAAACTAAACCCTTAGTAAGAGCCCAAATCAGTACACAGCGAGATCAGCTTCCCAATTGTCTTCAGCATACGTAGAGTCCACATGAAAAAAAAACATTTTTTCTGGCAGTAAACCATGATAAGACAGTGTAAAAGTAAAGCCCTGAAGTTTGGAATCTCGGATATGAAGATAAAGCCTTCAGGCGATAAATTATGAACTAGTAGAGAGTCATAACAGGCTAGTAACGATGAGGAAGACATGTGGATGCAGTAGGAAGATAACAGACACAGATCGAGTGAAGCGTACCAATAAACGTTGGGGAATAGAGGGTTGTCATCGACGTAACGACACATGGACACCAGTCAATTGATCAGCTATTCCGAAACATCAGAGTAATAATCACTATGTCGAGAATATAAATGCTTGGTAATCACATATTCTAATTCGTCGTCGGACTCGGATTCACCTTCCCTTGAATGAGGATAAGAACTGTGTCAGAAGGAGAGAGATGTGAATCTGACGAACTTGATAACATTTGTGCTGGTTTTCGTTCTCTATGACCATTTCCATTTCCACTTCCATTACCATATCCCTTCCTATCAACCCTTTCCCCTTCCTCTTGGATAGTCTTCGTCAAAACTGATGACGGAACTTTAGCAACCAGGCTCGCCACCTTTGTGGTAATGCGAGCAGACCACGGCGGGTATCCAACTTGTCCCAGCTGAACACTAGGGTTGAATTGTGCATAATTCACAAATCTAGAAAATCATGGCAAGAATACAAAAAAATACGTCAGCGTCAGAATAGAGCGTGTCAAGCCATCAGTACTTGCATTTTCTGGATCTCCTTGATTCAAGCCATGCAGCCACATCGTACCAATTCTTTGAAACTTAGAATCCAATGTCCATACGTCCGAAAGATGTCTACAAAGTTTAAAAAAACTCTAAATCCCGATTTCGATTCTTACTACTGTTAGAGTCAAGCAAATTGGACAACGGGGTCACTACTTACGGCTTCAGACTCGTCATCCATGACTTCCTGGACATTCGAGTCAGGTGCGACTGGTGAACGAGGGGGAAGTGGAAGTGTGATGATAGGTGGCAGTTGGTTGATTTAGATTGATTTGTAGGAAATGAGATAGGCTGTATCCATGAATGGTGAAGATGAAGATAACAGAACTATGAGCGAATAAGCGAGGTGCAAGGGAAGAGAAAGACGCTATACAAAGAAAGAGAGAGAAAGGCCAAGAACCAGAACACGGGGGATTTTATCAGCATTAACAGGTACTATCGATCGTTGAACATTCCCTTAGAACCTCTGAGAAATCCTCGAAGTCAAAACCAAAAGAGAAGCACCATTGAAGCGATCCAAGAAGAAAAACCGAACAAAAGAAACTGCAACTGCAGCATGCGCAGCGCATACATACACCACATATTCCAACAGGATTCAAGTAATACCAGTTGAAATATCATCGACCTGACTTCTTTATGACTCCTCTGTACAATGGAAAAAGAAAAAGAGATTTGTGGTGATGGTCAACTGGCGGAAAGAGATGTCTTGTAGCTTGGAGAACGGGGTCAATGTTGAGCGAGGTTATTATAGGTTGAATGATGTTCGGGATCTGGAAATATTGAATTATTCCAGTATCAATGACATTTTTAATGCTACGGATGTCTTTATGTAGTTCTAGTACATTATCAATATAGGTGAATACAAAAGATAGGCTTGTGACGTACCAGTGCTCCGTGTTTTCCTCTATTTTTCCAGCCCCTTCACACTTTTCTCAACATCACCGTGTAAACCTCATATCGTGCGCCTCGGTCAATGTCTTGTGAAGCCGGGGATCGATAGAACTTCATGCAGAGAATACGCATGACGCAAAGCGCGACAAATCCAATATGCCAGGCACGGAGCACTTGTGAATTTGGCTGGCCTTTGTTTTATCACCATCGCAGTATGACAGGATACGGACGTAGAGCTTGAAAAGGTATGCCGATGTTACATTGAGTAGATACACGTACTGTATAAATGACATGACTCAGTAATATTAGTCCTTCCTAACCACAATGCATGCATGCATCATCTACCACGTCATCCAGATGCCCAAATGATAGCATATACGACCTGTCCAAGTACGTTTCCAATGTGCATCCTATACTTGGAAGCCACTGCAAGTACGGGAGTGTTGAACGCCCAAACAAGTGAAAGTGCCGAGAGACGGGGTAGACTACTAGCCAAGAGACGTGTGGATTCCAAAGGAAGGCCAAATCTGCGTCAGAAAAAGACAGCCAGCGCAGATCAAGTGAACCAGAGGACTAGAGAGAGAGAGAGAGAGTTTTGGCTATGACGTAATGTGTCAACACCCTGGAGAGTGGACTAAAATAGAACGATGGTCAGAGTGTCGACTGTACCTCATGATTTTGATTTAAAGTCAAATCTCTACTTCTCTAAACACCTCACAAAATGCATTGAATATCAACACAAAGTATAGGTATTAGGTATTATTCCAATTACGTTGATGACGTTCTCTCTGCCAGAGCCAGCATGACATCTACCAACAACACTGAAGGTTTTGAAGTAGGGTATTCAAGTTTGCTATTGTCGGCGCTCCTAGTTGGTTGACCATTTATATTCCCAGGATGGCCTTGAATCCTTGCTGAGTGCCCAACCGATGCTTTCTGAGCTCCTCGAGTGGTAGTCGGTTGAGGTTTACCATGGATAGATGAAGTCCAAGACTCCAAGTATTACATTGAAAGATACAATTTCATTTGGATTCTCTGCAAGACCGGTGACTGGGACGTCAGATTCTCTGACGAAATCTTCATTCTTGATGTTTGACGTTGATGCGTCACCAGCATGTATAAAGCAGGTCGCTTCTGACCTATACAATGCAACCCAATCTTTTGATTTTCTTTATCAGAGCCAGGTTCACCATCCATCATTGTCGTCTCATGTTCTAATTCACCTTCCTTTGACTCAGCTTTTATCTCAGATTCGGATTCCACTTTTGAACCAGAATGAAAACCAAAATGAGGATCAGATCCGGAGGAGAGAAATGCCGGTGTGAAGTTAACGAACCTGATAAGGTGTCTCTTGTTTCGTCTTCCACGACTATTCCCATTCCCATATTCCTTTCTATCAGTACCTTTCCCTTTCCTCTTCGGTCTCTTCCTCGTCAAAACTAAAGTCGGAGGCTTCGCAACCGGGCTCGCCACCTTCATAGTAATAAGGGTAGACTGCAGTCGCAATCTACACCAGTTCTAGTCTCAGTCCCAGACACCTGTCCGGAATCCTCATGAATACCAGTACCAACGTGGCCATCACAAACACCACTTCCTCTAGGAGGAACAAGTTCATGAGATAATCATACTCCATTTCCTCCAAGCTCAATTTCTCCATGATCATTCACTTTCTAAAAGCATTTGTACGTGAACAAACATGATATCTTTCATCACATAATTGACATTGTATACTCTTACGATTACATC